>PVHP010003253.1:0-54542 GCA_004024765.1 Zapus hudsonius
GGAAAGGTGGGTGGGGACAACCTGAGAACACCTCATTTGGGGGCCATGAGTGGCAGGAAATACGTGATGCTAGCCATGGTCTGGTCAGTGGGGATGGGCACAAGGAAGTTTTGCTGATACCCAATGCCAGTCCTGCTGAGATGGGAATGCTGGTTTCGATGGCCAGCCCATGGGGGTGGGAGATAGGGTGGGTGGAGCTGGGAAATGCCTACCGAATTATCGGGGTTTCACCTCACACATCCTTAACCCTGTTCTCCATGCCCTCAGTAGCAGAGCCAACAGGCAGTGCCCAACAATGACATTTTAAGATTAAAAATAGGGTAAAGCAAAATCTCCGAGTGTTCATAATTCTTAACTATTCAAATTAACCCATGGGAGGCACTTAGAAGAGTGCCTAGCCAGTGGTACAATCTCAACAACTCAGCCTCTGAGGTAGACCAAAGAATGAGGTTCTTCAGGATGTAGATGTTTTCACTCCTAGAAATTCTTTAATCATGACACCCAGATAACCTAGAAAACAGACAGCAGAATGGAGAGAAACTGTCAGTGTTAGTGACGCGACATAAGAAAATTCATACCAGACACTGCAGGCTCTGAAGGTGGAAAGGAACCAAGAGTCAAAGAATTCAGACAGTCCCTAGAATTTAGAAATTCTCCAATAAAGCCTCCAGGCAAAGAACTGTTGAACACTCAAAATAGAACTGTAAGAAAATAAATGTATACTCTTTTAAGCCACTAAGCATTAAGTACACTAAGCATTTTGTTACAAGATCAGTAGGAATCTAAAAGTTATTGTCATCATCATTAACTTCACCATTGTTACCATTACTACACAGAATGAAGACAGACTTCCTGAAGAAAGTTACTGATGAGATCTGTTGTTAGCATGTGCTCTGGGAGAAGAAGATAGAATACAAAAAGAAGGAAGAGAGCATAATCCTTCAACAGACTCAGATATAAAACTAGATCAATCACTCCCATGAGCATGCTGAGATTAAGTAGCTACTGGAACATCTAAACAGATGGAGGTAACAGAAGGCTACCTGTGAACATGTGATGCACCAAGCAGAGGTGTAAGTGATGGAGAAGATTTAAGACATCAGGCACAACTGGATGTGAGGAGACTCTGAGGGATTCTGGGTGGAGAGGAGGTCAAGAGAGTTATCAGGGAGCACTGAGAGTAAAGGCTGAAGAAAGCGGTGAACAGAGCAAGCCCAGAAAGCATAAGACACTCTCAAAAGGAAGATGACAGTCTGTGAGTGCCATCAGTCAAGAGAAGTGGTCCATTCAGAGAGGAGGGCAGAGGTGACACAGTCCAGACATATCGTAGGTAGAGCTGTAGAATACAGGAAATTATATTGAACTATCTAAATGTTAATTAGTGCTTTCTAGTACTAGTTCACCATATGATAATATTTTTCTACTTTCTTTGAAATGAAATAAAAGTTTTTACACAGATATTTCACTACGTTTAATCATAGGTATAATTACCATCACTTGAAGGCAGAGAGAAAAATGTCCAGTAGTCCTGTCCATCTCAGCAGTGAGTTCCCAGACACCCAGTGGATGCTTGAAAGTGCACATAGTATTGAATCCTATATGTATAATGTTTTTCTCTTACATACATATTTGTGATAAGTGTAATTTTAATTAGACAGTAAAAGATTAACAACAATAGCTAATCACAGAATAATTATAGAAATGGAGTCTAATAAAGTTAAGTGAAGGTGATATCACAAATTATCTTATGGTGTTACTTATCCTTTCTTCTGGTGAGGTGCATTAACTTGTGTCTGGAGATGACACAGTACCAACACAGTGATATGGAGTAGGAACAGTGACGTGGTGTTAGGCCATGATGTACGAGTTGCTTCATGAAGTATTGGTAATTCAGCAGTGGTGCTCATAGCTTGACAGCTACTAAGTACCCAGGGACAGGTAGCCTATCCAGTGCAGATACACTGGACAACCTGATGGAACAGGACAGTATGAAACTACTATCCAAAACCCAGAACAGAATGTAATTTCAAACTTATAAATTATTCATATCTAGAATTTTCCATTCAATATGTTTGCTGCATGATTGATTATGGGTCACTGAAGCCACAGAGAGCGAGGGCAACTACACCCCATTAGGTGTTCTCCAACAGTTCTTCAATGGGTGGTATTTGCCGGAATGGGCCCATTCTACAGCATGGAACTCAGGTATCTCTTCTTTCAAAGTTTGTAATAACCGGGAGTGGTGTTAGAAGTTTGCATGGCAGGGTTGGAGTGATGGCTCAGAGGTTAAGGCACTTGCCTCCAGTACCCAAAGCCCTGGGTTCAATTCCCCAGTACCCACATAAGCCAGATCCACAAGGTGGTGACCCTGGTGCTCTCTCTCTCTCTCTCCTTGAAAAATGAATAAATCAAATATTTTAAAAAAAAGAAGTTTGCATCATGGCATTTCACACCCTTTAATAGACAGATTACATCTTCAGTCAAAGAGAGGAAAAGAGTTCTATTTATAAAGGAGCATTCTTAGCTCTAGTAATGTAGAGTTGTCAGTATGTCATGTATTTCAAATCTGTGTGTGCTTTAGATGTCTGAGTACAAAATGATTACTCTAAAAGAAATTATTTGGGTTTTGTAAAGTGGGAACAAGGATTCATTGTGCCTGAAGGCCATTTTCTTAACATGAACTGAACTAGTAGTACACAGTACAGTCAATAAAAAAATCATAAGCATAATTCAAAGGAACCAATGTCAGATTCTCAGTCTAAAGCTGGATAGTATTAATTTCAAACAAAATCATTCACTAAAGCCCCAAGAAATAAATGGTTGAGCCAAAAACAAAATTAGTGACATATTGTGATAACTTGAATTGTTTATCTCTTCTTGTTGAAGAACAAATTATTACTTAATATTAACTAGCGTCTGAACAATGCACGGACTTTCAAAGTGCTAAAAATATATATAGAAAATTGTGAAAATCACTGTGAATTTTAAATACTCCTAAAATAAATCTCAAAGTGTTTGAGGTAGTGAAGGCAGAAAGGGAAAAAATAAGGATAAATTTTAGAAACAATGAAATTATAGAAATAGAAACCACAGCCACAGAGTGTTATTTTACTAACTTTTAACACAAAGCTAATATGTTTTGAAGGGAATGAATATTGTCAATTTTGTTCCTAGCTGCATCATACTGAAAGACTTTATCATCTTATAATCCGAAGCTATAGATTTACGATTGAAACGTGCATTATGTCAGGCAATGTCACGAAGAGAAATGAGTGTCATGTCCCATTCAGGTTGAATTATGTATCAGCTGGGAAGTATTGATCAAAATACAAAGTGTCCTTCATTACTGAAGGAACCTGACACTTTGCTATAAATATCGTCTTTGGAGTACAGAAAAGTTTCTGAGAGATTCTATTCAATGTTTTTCCCGCCTGAGAGTCCCATTACTACATTTCCAAATATTCCCAAGTTCAATTTACATTCCCAGGAAATGAAATAGAGAAAGAACTAATAATGTGCGAAATAATAATGTGCCAAAGACTGAACTGAACCTTTTACCTGTCCATGCTCCAGTATCTAACGTGTAGCACTAACTTACACTCTAGAAGTGCGTTTTATAAGAAGGAAAACATTTTGTACCCATAAATGGGAACTGCTGAGAGGAGGGGATTTCTTTGTAACCATCATAAAAATGTTGCTCTAATGTCAGTACTCAAGGAATTGATATGATGGAAAATTGCCAAGAGCCATTTTCCCAACACCATAGTTAATAGAGCGTGAGGGTTCTATAGCACAGGAAGCCAGGTAACTGATCACAGTCTGCCTGCAGCAGAGAGACTACCATAAAGAAAATGAAAACCTCTTCACATTAGGTATCATTTCTTGTTCCAACACTATATGCAAATCTTTTACCTGCATGTTTGGCATATGTTTGAATCATTATGAATGAAGATAGTATTCAATTTAAACACATCTGAAGTACTGCACTAATGCAAAGGTACAAGAGAATGAAATCAGCAGGTCTTATTCCAGGCAGGGAGGGGTGATACTTCTTCCAAAAAATGTTAATGCTACAGAATGTTTGGAATATCCAAAGAGGAGGACTCTGTGTTTTATATGTGCACACACATACACATATGCACATGCACACAGCACACAACAATGGACGATAGATCCACATCGTTATAGTACACAGCAACATTGCATCCACTGCATGATGTCAAGATAATGAATTCCCTAACAACAAATACCTCCACTTATCCTGTCATTAAATCACACAACAACAACAACACACACACATACATACACACACTATATATATAGAACAAATATGAATATGAAAATATGAACTTCATATTTGTTCATACATGTATATAGCTTCCATTTATTTAATATGAATATGCCAATATACATATTGGGTACCTATGAGTAAATACTACATGATATTACAAATATATATATAACACAAATCCAATTATTGAAAATGCTTATGTTTATGTGTACAGGAGCTATATATGTGTGTGGAAATGTGTGTGTGTGTGTGTGTGTGTGTGTAGGATTGAATTCAAATGAATTTTGGCAATCTAACTGCAATTTGCATCTATGATTCCAAGTTCACATTATGAATTTATTAGTCTCTATCTAGTCTTATATAACAGGTGTATAGAAGGAGGCCACAATAAACGGTTTTGTCCCAAGGAGGCAATTTAATAATAATAATAATAATAACTGATAATAATAACTGATAATATTTTGGGATAGTCATTCATAGGAGGCTTAAAATAGCTATACAAAAACAACACCTTTATTTTGGGTATGTCTAACACCTCAGCTTGTTTTGCTCATGACTAAGTATATTAGTTAGAGTTCTCAAGAGAAACAAAACCAGTAGAGGGAATGTGTATTATCAAGGGGACTTAGTGGATTATCTTACAGGATACTGAGTGGGCAGTCCAATAATAGCTATCTTCAGGATGGAGAGATGGAGAACCCAGTAGCTACTCAGTCCTTGAGGCTAGATGCCTCAGTAGTCCCAGTGTATCTCCAGGGTGGATCCCTGGAGAGCCACTGGTCTTCGATGCATATTGTAAGACTAATGAAACTGGACACGAGAGTCCATAGAGGAAGGCAGCATCCAGGTAGATGCATACATCAGCAAGGAGCACAAACAGCCAGGCAAGAGGCCCTGTGTGCTCTTGAAACTTCTTTACATATAGACCACCACCAAAAGGACCATCTATGGGTGAAGGGCTTCCTCCTTCCATTAATCCTTCCTTGAAATGACCTCAGAGACCGACCCAAAAGACATGGCTCTTGCTTGATTCCTAAGCTAATCTAGTTGACAACAGAGTTAACCATCACATTTACTGATGTCTGCCCATTCTAACATTTTATCAGCTATGATAATTATGTATGTTCTCACGCCTAATGCAATTGCCAACCCCAACACTTCAATGAGTTACTAGAAATACAAATCTATTGATGAAAGATGTGGCATTCAGGGGCTGAGAAGATTGCTCAGCAAGTAAGAGCACTTGATGCACAAGCTTGAGGAACTGAATTTGATCCCCAGCACCCAGGTAAAAAGCCAGGTATAACCATCCCTCACCGCAGAAGGGGCAGAGAGTGGAGGATCATTGAGGCTCCCTTTCAGACAGTTTAACAAAAATTGGTGAGCTCAAGTTTCAATGAGAGACTTTGTCCCAAGGAAACAAAATGGAAAATAGAGGAAAACAATATCATCCTCTGGCCACCACATCTACAAGCACAAGTGTGTGCAGTTGCACACATAGGTTTACGCAACACACACACCATATATACTATATGTGCACAAAAAATTTGAAAGGATTAAGATGCAGCACTCAATTTAAAATAAGAATAATGATATATTAAGAAAACATGGTAATGTCTACCATTAATTTTACAAAAGCTATGCTTCAAAATCTTTAGCCTTCATTAATAAAAATATTTTAACGTACACAACTATTCATCACATGTGCCAAGTATTTAGAATATTTATAGCATATGTTAATTGTTCTCATTATTTTATAAACATATGCCACATTACCAGATTACCTATGATGTTTTCTGAGAGCCAAAAAAAATAAAATAAAATACTCAAGATTTTTTAATCTTTTCTATTTTAATTATCAATTGGGGAAAAAAAGCACTTAGTGAGGTCAGAAAAAAAAATGCTTACATATAAGTACCAAAGACCTAGAGTTTCAAAATTTGAGATCACCATTGACTCTCCTCAGAGTCATTTTAAATAATCATCTCTCCCTTTCTGTTCAACCTTTCCATCCTGTCTGCTTGGCCCTAGGTGGTACAAAGAAGCATTGTGTTCAGTGAATGAGGAAGAGTTCTCAGTATTGTGAAGCATAAGATGCATGAAGGGAAATTGAAGGAGGAACATTAGCATGGAAGCAAATAAGTATCTCAGGACCTCACATAGCTGTAGGAGTTTTTAACTCAAAGAGTGGAAGGCCACAGACCATATGCATTGAGGGAGACAATTGTCACCCTAGCCTTCTTACCCCCAGGTATTTGTGCGAATGCAGAATCTCAGAGCCAGCTTTATACTACTGACCAGAGTGTGCATTTTGACAACATCCTCCAGCAATTCACATGGACATTCAAGTTTGGGAAGCACTGACCCAGTGAAGATCTTCCTTCATAGTGATGTGCTCTTGCACATCACCTCGGGTTATGCAATCTCACTCATGAAGATGGAAAAGTTCACTAGAAATTTTATGTGTATTATTTTCACCAGACACAATGAGAAATAGAGGAAGCTTTTCCAATATCCACCAAAGAAGCCGAAGAGAGTCCTTTTCCTTAATCCATGTGTCAGGGACCTTGAACTAAGGGCAGTGGCTTCACAGACATGAATGTTGGCACTGTCTTGCACTTGGATCAGTTTGAGAAAAATAGAGAACATGGAAGTACCTGAGTTAAATGGATTTATGGATTATATTATACAGCTTCGACCAACCCTCACCAAATCTTTAAGCCAACCTTGAAGAAAGCAAGAGTCAGAGTTTAATACAAATAATGCAGACACCAAAAATCCACTAAGAAAATGGCTTAGCATATTAGAAATGTGTATCTCATTTAACCTTTACTGACCTCACTCTCTCATGGAGATTCTGTTTGTATTTTTCAGAAGACAGTGAGGGAGCCCATTGATGAGCCTCAGAGCCTCAGGCATCCCAGCAAGAGATGAACTTCCCCAGGCCTATCGTGGAGGCCCCAAGTGAAACACTTGAGAGAGTGGTGGGGCAAGAAAGAGACCTATAACCAGAGCCAATCAGTCAACACAGATAAGTCAGGGAGACAGACACTAACGACTTCCAACACAACTTAAAGTAGAAGCACAGAGACTCTTAAGTTCATAACAATAAAACAGACTTAAAACTCACTCTCCATGACTCAGGGAACTGAGCGGAAGAGGGGTTGGAAAGAATGTAAGAGCCATAGTGGGAGAGAATATCCAGACATCATCCCCCTCAGCTACAACACACAAATGGGGGAGGGGACCTGGCTGCCTCCTGTGCTATCCATAACCCCCTACCCCATAGATTGATCCAGTGTGCCCACTGAGGTGGATACCCAGTGGACTGAGGACAGGGAGGAGGGAAATGAGAATACCAACACAATATTTGCTCATACAATGTAGCTAATTTTGGACAATAAAGATGAAAGAGAAAGAAGAAAGAAAGAAAGAAAGAAAGAAAGAAAGAAAGAAAGAAAGAAAGAAAGAAAGAAAGAAAGAAAGAAAGAAAGAAAGAAAGAAAGAAAGAAAGAAAGAAGAAAGAAAGAAGGAAGGAAGGAAGGAAGGAAGGAAGGAAGGAAGGAAGAAAGAAAGAAAGAAAGGAAACAAAGAAACAAAGAAAGAAACAAAGAAACAAAGGAAGGAAGGAAGGAAGGAAGGAAGGAAGGAAGGAAGGAAGGAAGGAAGGAAGGAAGGAAGGAAGAAATGGCTTAGGTAATAGAATCAATAGAATCTTGGTAAGAATAAGTACATTTTGAGTACAGATGGGCCAAGTGTCTTTAATGATGTTAGAATTGTACTCTAATAGAATTAGAATTGTCTTGTGCCTACATTGCACACTGAGTTCAAGCCCTACCCTAGCACCAGGCCATCTACAAAATTAGAGTTGCCTAACTTTTCTAAGAAAATTTATTTTCATATAAAGGAACTGAAGCACAGAGATATTAAACAAATTTCTCAGAACAATTTGGTAGTGGCAGAAATGGGATCCAAATTTTGATGATCTGGCTTCAGTCCTCACTACACCATATTTTCCTTTATACCAGGCTTTAATATAAGATAAAAATAAAGTTTTCAATTAAATTGCAAAAAGAAACCTCACATTTATCAGTATGTTTATTTGTACTATTTATTTACATCCTTTCTTCCAATGTAAACCACTTCAAGTGCACATTATACCTTGGAATCTCTCTAATAAAGATGCTGTGTATATTATTGCAGAATCAGACAGATAAGGGAAAAATGTGCTCCAAATAGGATCATAGTGAGGCAAAATTGGAGAAAGAGAGAGAACTTGTAGCATGGACTACCTTTCCTAAATATCCAGATCAGAATCAGGAGTTTATCAGACTACATAGTCCTAGGCCCGGGGCTCAAAATGTCTGGAGTAAGGCCATAGAATTTTAATTTCTAGCAAGCTCCAAGGTGATATTGATATTGTGGGGATCACTTTGAGATTTACTGCTATAAAAGGAGGACTTAGAACATGGGCCCTCTAAGCTCATATATTTTTGAGTCTGTCTGACAAACAGAAAAAAAAAATGATTCCTGAACTTTGAGAAACAGGGATATTACTAAAATAGTGGAATAGAATGTTCCAGAGTCCATTCTTTCCACAGAAACATTGATTCAAACAATTGACCATGAAAGAAAATACCTTCTCAAAAGTTAAGGAAATCAATCAGAGATTATGGCAACTAGGTAGAACAAAGAAATAAGATACATACATAAAAGTAGCAGAGACAGGTCTATATTACTAGAAATCTCCAGCCCCAGGGAGCACCAAGTGGAGAAAGATTCCTTTTGCAAAAAAGGAGAGAAGGAGTCCTGGCCTGTGCCTTCAACCACCAAGACCCAACCCAACCCAGTAAAAATGAGCGCTGCACAGCACCTAAGACTAAGCTGCCACAGGCCAGGCATCTGAGCCAATTCTAACAGACTCAAGGTCCAAGCCAGCCCTGGTACCTGGAGAGTTGTAGTTTCCCCATAGTTCAAGTGCTCCCCATCAACCCCATAGACCCAGGCCTCAGCCTACTCTGAATACCCAGTTTTAAACTACACACATACTTCAACAGCACACCACCCCTGCAGACTCAGCTTTAGGCCTGGCCTTGTGGATCCTGCCACCAAAAAGAAGAAAATATGGCACCCATAGCCAACCGTAAAGAAATGAAGGTTAATTAATGAATGGCCTGATGAAAAACTCAAAATAAATGTTTCAGGGAAGCTCAGCAAAGTTTGAGAAAATTTCCAGAAATAATTAGATGAGCTCAACTAAGCAATAAAAATAAGAAACATGATAGAAACAAGTAAACAGAAAAACATACTGCATTCATAAATTACAAAATTAACATTGATAAAATGTCCACACTGTTCAAGGCAATCTATGTATTTGAGGCTATCTCTATGGAAATTCCTATGCAATTTTTCAAAGAAATACAAAAACATTCCTAAAATTCATACAGGATAACAAAGACTCCAAATATCCCTAACTCTCATAAACCAAATAAAGATGGACGCTTCATGCTATTTGATTTGAAAACCTTTTACAAAC
Source organism: Zapus hudsonius (assembly GCA_004024765.1). Classification (NCBI taxonomy): domain Eukaryota; kingdom Metazoa; phylum Chordata; class Mammalia; order Rodentia; family Dipodidae; genus Zapus; species Zapus hudsonius. Next base: position 9,828 of record PVHP010003253.1, read on the forward strand.
TTATAGTAATCTAAGAAGCTTGTCACCCGGATAAACACAGATACCTCAACCAGTAAAAACAGTATGAAGAGCTCAAAAATAAATCCATGCATTTACTGTCACTCAAGTTTTGATAGTGTTTCCAAGAACACACAATCAAGAAAGTACAACCTCTTCAATAAGTAGGGTTAGAAAACCTGGAAATCCATATATAGAATAAAGTTAAACTCTCATTTCATGCCACATACAAAAGTCAATTCAAAATGGAATAAAGGTTTAATATGTAATCTGAGACTGTGATACTAAAAGAAAGCAGAGGAATGCTCTAATTCCTCTGGGTCAGGTTGTATGGGATAGGACCCCAAAAGCACAGGCAACAGAAGCAAAAATAGATCTGTGGATTACATCACATACAGCAAAGGAAACAAGCAACAGAGTGAAGAGACAGCTTGAGGGAAAATAATCACAAACCATACATCTGCTGAAGGGTTAACATCTGAGATCCATAAGACTCTCAAACAAATGAGCAGAGAGGAAATATAATCCAGTTTTAAAATGAGCCAACAATCTAAATAGACATTTCTCACAGAAGATATATGAGTAAAAAACAAATGTATAAAAAAGGCTCAATGACAAAGCATTAAGGTAATTTAATTTATTAAACAGACCACCTCACACCTGATAGGTGTTGTTAAAAAAGACAAAAGATAAAAGTACTGAAAAGGCAGATTAAACAGAAGTGCTGCTCTCACTGCCAGGCTGAGAACCACCTGCAGAGAGATGGCACCAGATGTGGAGAATCGAAACTCATCACCCTTGAAAATTAGAGGCTGATAAGAGTTCAATGGTAAATTCTAACAAGCCCTTCAAGGCTCAGGGATCATTGTGGTGCATTATGACCCCATTGTGAATGCTGGTAACCCCAGAGAGTCTTCAGTGGAATGGGGCAGGGGAGAAGGAACAGAAGAGTATATCCTGATGGGAATGACTGATAAGTAATACATTCATACAGTAAAGTTCTGAATAAAAAGAAAGTGCAGACAAGAAGGCAGAGAACAGAGAACACCAAAGCACTATTCATGGGAATGTAAAGAAATATAGTCATTTGGAATGTGAAGAATAGAACTGCCATATGATCCAGCAATCCCACATAGGTCATAGGTACAAAAGTCAGTAAGCCCAAGAGACATCTGGTCTCCTCCTGCACTTATTACAGCTTTATTCACAATAGAAAGCTATGGAATCAACCCAAGTGTCCACCAATAGATGAATGCATAAAGGAAAAGGTAGAGGAATTTGACCTGAAAAAGAAATATTCTACACTATGGACAGCAGAGAGAAACCTGGGGTACATTACGTAAAAGGATATAAGACAGGCACAGAAAGGCAGACACTACATGAGCTCATGGGCAGGTGGAATCTAACATGTCTGGACTCAGAAGCGGAGAGTAAAATGATAGCTGTCTGGGGCCGGGGTGGGGGAAAGTACTGATTGAATGATGCAAACTCTCAGTTATGTAGGAGGAATAACTTCATGAAATCTATTGGACAATATCATGGTTATGGTACCAGAAATGTAGCTTACATTTGGAAACTATTAAGTAGATTTTAAAAGTTCTCACTCACAAAAATAAGCATGTAAGATATGAATGTTAACTATGTTTTGCCATTTATAGGCATATATATGCTAAAGACCATCATGGTGTACATGATAAAGAATTTAAAGTGTCATTTGACAATTCAAGAAATGAATTTTAAAAAGTGCTTATGCCAAGTGTTCACTTGCAGAAATCCTCAATTAAATCAAAACTGCCAACTAGGTGTCATTGTTCTTTACACATGCCTGAATTCTGTGAGGAATGGAAATCTGTGTTATAGATGGAAGGAAATAGAAGCAAAAAGACTGACTTGGTGATGGAGTCCAGAAAATCCCAAGTAAAATATAGAAGCATTTCAGAGTTGAACATGGGAAGTAACCAGTAGCTAATTAAATACTGAAGATTGAAAAGAAGCCACAAAAGACGGAAAGATCAAGTTGCTTAGTTGAATGAAAGGTAAACAAAGTCACTGTGGTGTTCTACTAAACAAAATTATGGATCGAAGGAATCATAAAAGGTAAACTAATGGAGAGAAAGAAGATGCGAGGGGAGGAAACGTTTCATGTTATGAATAGAATTAAATATTTTCTTATTATTTTCTTCAAAAAGTCTTCCTTTTTGCTGGTAATGAAAAAGTGATGAGAAGTTTTTACCCATAATACCATATGTCTTTAAATCCTTTCAAATAGATGAAATCTTGGATGCCTAGCTTTACTGTTCTGTTCTGCTTTTATGCTAATGAAAAAAGGGACTCAATTAAAAACCAAACAATAAGTCAAAAATAGCAGAGATTAGCATCCTGAGCTATAAGATGCTGAAAGGATCATGCCTGCCTTTGTCTGTCCTTCTATTGCAAATGATGCAGTATAAACTACAGCCTCTTGTTTTACCAAGATTTTTGAAGAAAAAAAAATAGAAGCAGTGGGTCTGCAATTCTGGGGGTTGGGGAGTGGAGGAGTTGAAATTTCAGATCACATGAACTTGCACCTGCCTCTACAAAGGCAGTGAACAATGTTTTCAGTATTGTTACAGATTAACTGTTGATTTCCACAAATGCCCAGTGCCCTCTTAACAGAAAAGCCAAGGCTCAATAAACTCGTTTGCTTCAGTGCCAATGAGTTTATGTAAAATTTTAATTATAATTCTAGGTTAAGCTTAATTTTGTTGGCTGCTAAAAGCCTGCATTCTTAATATGATATACTATCTGATATGAATGAAAAAGCTTCAGACTATGCCCCTCCATATATGATCAAGCATTAGTTTTAAACCTGTGAAGAAAAGAGGAAACTAGATCAGACACAAAGAGTGCTCTGCTGACATTCTCAAATTAAGAAAATATATATGGCCCAGGACTGACTGCTCCAACCTACAGTGTGTCATTTCCACTATGACTGCATAAGACAGCAGGGAGTAAAGTGGCATTTCAAGCCAGTCACTTAGACTTTATGCCCAAAGGCAAAGGATCCATTCTATTTGCATTTAGCTTAAGTTGTTCTGTTGCCTCTATATATACTCCCATAAAGCCTTTCATTACCTCCAAAGGCAAACAAAAAATGACTCTTTTCCTTTACATTCAAAATTGGTTCAAATCATTGGGTTAACCTTATATCACTTTGTATAATAAGAAATGTGTTAAAGATAATAAATGCTCTTTCTCAATTATATCATAATTCAGAATATAGTATATAATGGGCTTCTCTTTTAAATAGAGTTCTAAAATAATTAAATCAATTTGAAATTATCTGGCCTAAGATGATTTTTTACTGGGTCACTACCACTGTGCTTCCCAACACTTTAGCTATATGGATTAATGTGAAGCACATTCATAGCTCGACATTGATCATACACAGAAACAATGCTTATTGGTCTAACAACTGAATACTTAGTGTGCTTGTTAGTTGACAGAAGTCTGTTTTGTTGTGGATTTGTGGTAGCTCTATTTATTCAACTAAGCTTAGCCCTAGTGCCAGCCAAAATGAAGCCATTAAACCATTCAGAAGTGATCACCTTTATTCAATGCATAGCAATTCCATCTTTCAGAAAATAATTTTCCATAAATATACAAACTGATAGTGACTACAAGCATAAGAAGTGTCTTTCTGGAGTTGTGCAAAATACAACTTAATCTATAAGGTTGTGTCAACAGAATTAACAAGAAATGTTTCCTAACCCATAAAGCACAAAAGTCTAACACACTCTGCAAAGAGCTAGTGAACCAGGCTTTTGAAATAACAAATACACTTGTGAAAAGATGTTACAGAACATCATCTTTGATCAAAGGACCCAGTGATCATTAAGAAATCAGCTACTTTGGCTTTACAAAGGGCATTGCAAAAACAAATGGACTTAGGTTATGTGCTACAGTTATACAATTTTTCTGACAAGAGGGGCTATTGAGCATCCAGCTAATATGCCAAGAAAATCTCTTACTGAGCATGACTCTCAGCTCTGCTGTATATTAGAGTCAATTGAGAAATGCTAAGAAATCCTGATGCCTGGACTCTCATCCAGTACAATTTTATCCAGGTCTCTAGGGTGGAGACTCAAATATTAATAGTTTTTTGAAACGTCTCCAAGTGGTTTCTAATGTCCACATTGGATTTAAAACCTCCAAATAGTGGAGGTGTTAGAAATAGTACCCTACCAAAGGCAGACTAGCATGGGAGCTCTCAAATGCAAGTGCGAATCAGAATCACCAGAAGAATGCCCTGAGACTAGCCAATTGTGGGACCCTGCAAGGAGGCATGGAGGGTAGGGTTTTACTGAGACCTGCAGGCTTCCAGGACTGTTTCCTTATGTTAAGGAAGCTGAGGCAAGTCTGAGGCCCCGATTATATCAAGCATATCCTGGACCCTCCAGCCCCCAAGGCAGGCCACAGCTGAGCCCTGAGATAAGCAGGCAATTGAAGGCCTAAACTCAGTCCAGCTGTAATAACAAACCTAAACAATAAGGTTACATTTCCTCTGCTCTATATGTCAAGAGTCATGTGGCCCCCTCAATTTATCTATGCAAATTATGCATCCAAAGGGTACTGGCCCCTACCAATCAAGTCATGAGTCTTCCACAGACTATTCTGCCCCTACCAATCTCCTTGCTGCCTGTGCCCTACCTCTGCCTTTTCCTTTATATAAACCACTTTCATCTATACAATAAATGGTCTGCCCCATCGCAGCTGTATTCCAAGAGTCTTGTCTCTAGCTGGCTCACAGTTCTTCCAAGCCTCTGTTCTCCCAGCTCCATGGATGAACAGGGAGTTGATGCTGGCTGCAACTCCCCCACTAGGCCACGGAACCACAGCTGGTTAGTACCTCCTCCGGACATCATGACTCATAGTCACAAATCACACATTAAGACTTCCTATCAAGGCTATAGAGGGAGTTAGTAAAACAGTTCATGTCTTGTGGGTCAAGACCCTCCGTTTGATCCCCAGACACACAGGAAAGAGAAGCACTGATTAGGATGTTACTACTTATGATGTTTTGCCCTGGGATAGTAACATTGATTTCACTAGGCATTGTCTCAAACTTAATAATAAGTGACACCCTTTATTGGATAAATATCTTGATTTTTTTTACCAAATTTGGGAAGCAAGGTCTAGAACCTTGCTCCATTAAAAAGATTACTGAGACAAGGAGAAACATTAAATGACAATGAAATGGAAAAAAAGGAATAGTTATAATAGTACCCTCATCCTTAGCTGTGCTTTATTCTCTAGAATTTCAGAAAAAGGGTCAACTTCAGCCCCAATACATTTTAATGGAAAGTTTCAGAAATTAATGTATATAAAAATAAGTTTTCAATTGTTTGTAGTCTTATTAATATGAGAAGTCTTGAATTGCCTGGCTCCATCTCACCCAAGTTGTGAGTCATGGCTTTCCCCACTGTGTGTCCATGCCTCATGCACACATGTCACCAGTCACTTAACAATGTCCCCCAAATACAAGAGTGGTGAAGGTGGCAATATGAAGATAGTAAAGGTCATCCTTTAAGTGAAAGGTGAATGTTGCAGACTTAATGTGAGGGAGACAAGTACACTGATGTTGGGTATCATTCAGGATTCTCTAGAGGAACAGAAGCAATAGAATAAATATATATTTAAAAGGGAAATTATTGGGTTACCTTAATGAGTTATGGGCTGGGCAGTACAATAGCTTTCTACAGGCTGGGAATCAGTAGCTGCTCTGCCCCTATGGATGGATGAAGGTTGGAGAATTGAAGAATCAGATAGCTAGCTTCTCAATCCACAGGGCTGGATATAGGCTGGGTCCAATGTCCTTATAATAATAACTAAAAACACTCCATCCAACATGTATGACAGACTAGTGAGGGAAACCAGGCAAAATGCAAGTTTCAATGGCAGCTGGACCAAAATAAAATTTTAAAAAAAGGCAGAGACTTTCTACCTCCAAGAGCCTGGAACTCTAGAGGTAGAACTTCTCACTCAATAGTTCCCTGGAAACACTCTCACAGACCCACCCAAGAATCATGAATCTCATTGGATTTCCTAATCTGATCAAGTGGACAATAGAATTTAACCATCACAGGTTTCTAAAATCTATGGTAACATATTGTTGTTAATCTCTTCATGTATTCTATTTATAAACTTTGCCATAGGTATGTATCTATAAGAAACAAAGTATGTATAGATTTCAGATCTACCTGACATATCTGGTGGTATTAGAATATATTCCCCATGATAATGAGGAGACTACTATAGTTGGAGAATTTAAATTCTAGTATCATTCAGGTGGGAATACAAGTTCCATGTTACCACAACGTCCAATATCTAATGAAAGCTAGAGGGGAAAAAAAGCAAGCAGCCTGGGTCAACTGGCAATCTGGATTTTATGTGAAACTTCCCAGCTGGAAAATATTGGCAATCAATTCAAAGGTTTCCTAACATGTTCAAGATGAAATAAAATATATCTGTGTGTCTCTGTGACATGTTTGGCCTGCAGGTTGCCCATCTATGATCTATGATGTAGAAAGAATCAATCATTAATTGAGTTAGGGTTTAAAATAAATCACTGGAAATCCCCTCAGAACACTTCCTTTAACAGCTTAGGATAAATGATATATTTGGCAACAGTTAATTATTTTTCATAGAGCACATGTCTACCTGACATGAACTCGGAAAGCAACAGAAATAAATGTTAGGCAAGGCAATTTTGAAACACAAGTTACAGAAGCCTAAATATGCATCTCTAAAGAGAGGATGTTAAAATCACCCAGGATTACCTCTGAGGTATCTATGTTATGCCCAGGATCAGATTCAAAATGAAAATGATTAAGGAATTAATTGTGTTTTCTGAAAAATACATCTATGAGCACTGCAAAATTTATAACCATGAGCCTTTCTTAGTGGAAGAAAATAGTACTATTATATATGCAGAATTATTTTAACTTGAGGGTCTGAGATATAGCAAGATTCATTCAGTTCGCCTTCATCTATATTTAATATCATTGAATTCTAGTGTTCTGTTTAATAAGCAATTGGAAGAAAAACTCAGAGGCATATGGTATACTCAAAGTAGGACATTTTCATGATTTCTTGGTCATTGGGTATTTTTCTTTAAACCTTCCTATAATCACTCATGAAGACATTTTAGATACTTTCTGGGGCATAACAATTAGGCACTTACCAGAAAGGTCACGTAAGACTAAAACAGAATACAGGAAGCAGATAATCAGTCTGAGATGAATCATGAAAGTCTATACACATTGCCAAGCATGAGAGAAAAGTTATGAATCTACTTATTACTCTGCTGGAGGGTCAGTACATAAAGGACGTGTGACTGGCAACAAAAAGTCTCAGGAAAGCAACCAATCTCTCCCAGACAGCCATCCTTCCTAAAACACTTTCCCACAGAGTATTCCTTAACTCTGTAATTTCAAACTGTTTCAGTTTGGGACGACTGAAACAGGTCTTAACCTCTGATAAACAGTGTTCATAATGCCAATTGGCTTCAATCCTATTAAATTATTAAATACCATCACTTCAATGATTAGGAAACAACAATTAGGAAAAGAAATATCTTTTTTTCTGTCCTCTAGATATGCCTTTATTAACTCTGATATACTTTGTCATCAGAATAATAAAGTAATGTTTAGCAGGATGTCAACCTTAGTTCAATATTTGAGAGAAACACTATCATCTCTTACTTTACTCTGTTATCAACTTGTTTTTAACATATTGGAGGGCTAGAGTTCTAGCTCACTGGTGCAATACTTATCTCACATTCATGAGGGCCTAGGTTCAATTGCTAGCAGGCCAATACATGCATGCATACATATATATGTACATACATACATACATACATACATACATATATTGGGTATGCCAATAACATTGAAATAGCATCAATATGTCAGATGAAACAATTTACTGATACTTTATATTTGTTTGCAAGAAACTATGTTACTCAAGGCAAAGGTATTTTGGTCTCTATAGTAAATTGATGTCACCATTTTATTTTCTTTATACGCCAAGGAAGAAAAAGATAACATTTAGTTTTTTATTTGCTACCTAGTATCTACTAGGTTCTGTGCTTGGTAATATCCTGCTTAGATAAGATGAATTAGAGAATTTTATGGACCATTTAAGTGAATATTTACCTCATGTCTATGGAATATGTAAGGAGGCTGATATCACCTGTGAATCATAATGAAAGTCATTGCCACTAGGGCTGTTGTTATCAAATAAACCATTCTCTTTCTAAAGCAGCCTCGCCTCCTTTATCCCCTTGCTAGTACTAAATCTAGAACTACAGGAAGGATCTATGATCATCGCCAGACAAAACACCTATTCTTCCTCCAGTTAAAGGTCATAATAAAATACAATGTTGGAGCAAAAAAGTACACACAGAGTTTAATGCACATTGTTTCAGTCAACACGTTGTCTGTATTTCCTCAAAATACTCAAAGAAGTTTTCCTTTAATTTTCTAACCACTTTATTTCATTAGCATTGCTCTATTCATACAGAAACAGACATGAGTAAATATCTGTTCTGAATCCTTCTTCTTGGCCCTAAAAAATCCTGAAGCCACGAGGTTTTAGTACATAGTAAGTTCAGCCTGCTCAGCATGCTCAGAAGATAGAGAGAATCTAAGGGAGACACTGTGGCCCATGCCTCTGATCCTAACACTTGAGAAACAGAGTCGGGAGGGTTACCATGAATTTGGGACTGGCCTGGGCCTCACAGTGAGTTCTAGACCTATCTGGGCTACAGAGTCCTAGTCTCAAAAAAAAAAAAAAAAAAAAAAACTTGTCTAATTCAATCATGGAAATTGGATGTGGTGCTTCACACCTTTAATTCTAGCACACACAGTAGGCTGAGGTAGGAAGATTGCTTTGTTCAAGGGCAGCCTAGTCTACAGAGTCAGTTCCAGGTCAGCCGGGGCTAGACTGAGACCCTCTTCAAAAAAAAGATCACAACAATCATGGGGTTCCAAAGATGTTCTGGAATAACGGCGCTAGAGCTGAAGCCCTTCATGGTGAAGCAGGATTGGAAATGTGAACAGAAAGTACCTCAGAGCTTTGGAAGAATGACGGGCACAGGGCAAGAAGCAAGCAGGCTGTAGCTGAGCCACTGCAAGGCAGAGTCGGGATCAAAGAACATGGGAGAATGAAAACAGAAAAGCAGTCAATGACTACATCCCAGGAGATTCTATCTGCTAAGGGCGAGGATTTTATTTCTGGGGTCAGGGGATGTCTCTGAAGTATACAGGAAAATAACATGACCAGTTTTGCCTTTGAAATATTAATCTGAGGAGGAAATGATAAGAACTCGGGGAGAAACAGAGTCCTTATATTGTCTGTGAAAGAGTGGATAATATTTTTTAAATCACTGATATGAAATTGTAGGAGTGATAGGAGGAACATAAGATGCCTGTCCTTGTGGTTATGACTTTGCATCCTCTCCTTATATGGGAGGACAAATACTTGGGATGCATCTGAAGAACAGAGCTGCCTGGAGGGCAGTGGGGAGCACCAGTAGCTGCATTCTTCCTGGCTCTGTGCACACATGAGTCATTGTAAGAGGGGTATCCAGAGGGCATTAATCAAAGCAGGAGAGGAAGAAGCAGGAGATAGTACTATCAAAGGCAATAAGGCTCCAAGAATGAAAGAAGGATCAATAATGTCAAATGCAGCACGGCGATGCAGTTGGATAAGTGCAGAAAGAAAGTATTGGATTTGGTGATTTTGACTTCGTTGGGTAGTTCCAGTGGACTGTCAGGGATGAGGGGCAGACTGCTTTCGGCTGAGCAGCAACTAAGTGGCAGAGAAGTGACAGCCAGCAAGCCTTCCAGAGATCACAAATCCATGTGACAAGTGAGCCTCACCCAAGTATCTTTGCTCTGCGTTAGTGGAGCAGAAATCTTTGTATTTTATCACTCATCAGTGAGGAAATTCATCAAGACATCTTGAAAAATTATAATCATTTTCTTCAAACTGAGCGAAAACCCTAATCACATTTAGTATTCCTTGAGAATAATAGTTATCATTCACTTTAATAAGTCTCCTGTAGAGGGGCAGGATGAGGCCGGATCAATTAGGAACTGAACTACATCCTCCTTGAAAAATAACATATTATCCTAAATACACCTAGAGCATTCTAAGCAATACAGGGAGCCATGGCTTTAATCTGACCCCCCCCCCATACACACAGCTTTTGCTTAGGAATTACAAGTAATGTAGAGAATTCCATGTGTTACTGCAACTCTCACTTAAGTGAAATAAGTGACAACACCAACTTATTTCCTTTTGTTCATTTCAAGTATTCACATCAAAATATTGTGGCTCTTTTCTTCAAGTAATGGTTTTATTATCTACTTTATGTATGAACCTTAATGATCAGATTCAATATGCATGTAATGTTTTTGGTTGAATAGCATCAACAGGAATGCAGGGGCTTCCAGTTCTCTGGATAGGAGAGCTCACCTGCAAAGCTCTCTCCAATAAACTGGTATCTGATATTTTTATACATTATGATTCTCCCTGCAACAGTGAACCACACCAGGGGGCTTGGGGAGGTTCTTCTCCAGGAAGATTAATACGGAAGTTGTGATTCTCATCAGACCTTCCCCACATCTGTCCTTGGCCTTTCCTGTCTGTCTGGCTTGCTCCAGCCACCTGCGTGTAATACTGACGGACGGCTCATAGAGACTTGGCTCACTCAGTTTTGCAGAAAGAGCAAGCCAGTCACCTGGGGGCAGCAAAGAAAGCTGAAAGGTTATTATTGGGTAGTTTCATTAGTGCTTCAGCCTAACAAAAATGTTCCTCCCACCCTCAGCCCCCACTCCCCATCTCCCAGTAAATGACTTCAGGACTCCTATGTCAAACAAAGGAAAATTAAATCTTAGAGAAGGGCAAAGTTAAAGAGCAAATCAAAACAAAAAATTAAGACATATTACAACATAGCCATTCTCAACTATATGTAGCTACAATTTTGTCTAATGATATTTTGCTTTCTTATACCTTCATCAGCTTTCACAGTACTAAAAGCTAGAGCAATAACATGACATTAAGTAAAATAGCATGGCATTTTGTTCCTTCTTATTTCACCTGATTTTCCTTCATTTCATAAAGTCCTAATATTCATAAACATCCTTCACCCCAAATATTGCAAAGGGCATGTTCTTAATTGAGATATTAGTTACTAGCCCTTTCTGTTTTATTTGCACACATTCATATCCTCTGCAGACACAGTGAAGGTATTATGTCACCTAAATCCTGATCTTGAAGTCTTGGCCATCTTAATATTATTTAACAATTACCTTCCTGTGATAGGTCCTATGCCGGGTAGGACCTACCATGGTGCTCTTAGGAGCTACCTCCAAGAATGCAGCAGAGTGGTTTAGACCACAGATTCGAAATCACACTCAGAATGAAATCCTGAATGTGTCTCTTACTGACACTGCTGAAGCTCATTGTCCCTCAGTACTCATGCATATAAAACTGTGACAGTAAGAAACCTCATATGTCATAGTACTTTTTTATTTATTTATCATACAGTGTAATAGACCTCTTTATGGCAGTATCATACATACTTTACTTTGGTTGATCCTCATCCCTTAACACCCTCTCACATTCCCTCAATCCCTCATTTCTCTCTTCTTCCCTCATCCACTAGTTTCCTTCCCACTTCATGTCTCATGTAGTCTATTACCATTCCTTCATCCTTTCTTAAACTCTCATTGTCCCTTCCCATGGGTCATAAGATATAGCCAGTATGCAGTATAGAAAAAAAAACTGTGCTAAAAAAGATATGGAAAGTTAGTGATGCCACATTGTGTCTATCAAATATAAAATGATATAAATCTCTAGATTGATGAGGTCATCTATAAACTTAAATTACAAATATTTAAACTTAAAACAAATGGAGGCTATACCTCATAGTGTTTTACTCAACTATATGTTAATATTGAGCTAGAAAGGAAATGGTAAGTGATTGTATGTTAGAGTATTACTTTAATATTGTAGGATATATAAGTTTCACAGAATTATTTGGTTATGACATTTAGAAGTGAATGGGACTCCAGAAACCAGAGATTAGGAGAGATCTGGGAAATAACACTTTGTCCATCACTGACTCAACTTTAACATCCGAAATTCTAGAGGGCATATTGGGCCGATTCCCTTGGAATATATTTAAGAAACATTAATGCTTGTACCCATGTCATGTCTTATATCTGGGTCTGACCTCATTAGAACCCTGTGAAGCCCAGCAGATGGGGTATGCTTGAGTAAACAAAGCACCATTATCGTGTAGTTGTGTTTCAAAGTAATCCCAGTGAGTTAATTTGTATAATGCTTTTTATATGAAGAACATTTTAAAATTGTAATGTGTCTGAATTATAATCATCAACACAGACTAGAAACCAATAAGACAAACAGGAAGAATGAATGATTAATTAAGTTAAACAAGCAAGTGAGTTATCAGGATTACAAATAAGTCTGGTCATACCCCATATCCTTATTAATGACCCGAGAGAAGCCCATAACATGTTAATTAAATCTATAAATGCAACTAAACTGACATGGTATTTCCAAAGGTTACGCTAGGACAAAAGTTAAAACGAAGCATCTTCACCTTAAGGAAAATATTTTTAATAAGTAAAGGTACTGTCATAAACTCTCACTCAAAGCACCATCAATTATCATCGAACAGAGATGCTCTTTAAATAAAGGTCAAACTCCACATAATAAAACACTTGAGGATAGATGCATGGCCTTGAGTTTAAGAAAGCCTTCATCATTTATATTTTCATTTAGTGTGAAATAAAAGCTCCCTCTTGTTTTTATTGATGGGGCATGTGAATAAGTGAAAAAAATTAAATTTTCACTTTTATCACTTGTACTCTATTTGGCCTCTCCAACTTAATGAACCAGAAACTCTCTGTCTGCTGGTAATAGTATAACTATATCCTTGGGAACTGGTTGTACATTGCAGCTATTTATTCTTTACCTATCAGGTCATTCATTCAGTTATACGCTTCTTTTATAATGGTTGATAATAATGAATTCTTACAGTGCATTCCCCACAGAACAATGAAAAATGCCTGTGAATTACTTCATCAGGAGGAAAACACAATGCAAGAACTGATTGGGGAAATTTGATCAAATAGGACTCATAACGAAGTATCATACCTAAAAACTCCAATGATTTTGTAAGAAAAACAGGATATTCATAAGATTATGTTTTTTTATTTTCTAATAAAACACATACCTGATTTAGATGTAAGTCAATCCATGCTGAATAGTTTCCTATCCCATTGTAAGGAGTGTGATCTAATTCCCAACTCACAAAGTCCTCAAACAGAAAGACCAGAAGGGCTCGGAGTCCTCCAGGACTACATAAGCTTTTTCAGTTTGAGAAAAGATCTTCATCTTCTCAGAAGGGTTCATTATTAACTATTAATGAGGAAACTAATGTGTCTGGTGGACGAGTATGGATGACACTTATATTTTGTTTGATCTGCAGGTAGGTGTTTATTTGGTTTCATTTTTAATTAGCTGCCAACAGCTTAAAAACTTGGGAACTTTTAATATGAAGTAGGTGAGGAATTCTCACTTCTCTTAAAGAATGGGGAGGTCAAATAATAATGATCTGGTACAACAACCAGCTACCAGTGAAGAGGAGCTTCCTTTCTTTAGTGCCTCCCTCCATTTGACCCCATGCCCAGTTCTCTAAATCTGACCCCCGGATGGTAGATTTAAACAATAGAAATTTGACATTTTTTTCCACAGTTTAAAACCCAGCTCCTATTATACTAGTTCTACTCTGAAGTGAGACTACCTTACAGAAACAAGGGAGACAACAGAAGGATGACAAAGGAGAGAGTGATTACTCATAAAAATATGGGGATGTTGGAAATGGAGAGTGATGTGTCAGCAATGTTAAGTGTATTTGTTTTCATTATATTTTATATGAATCTTGATTTCATCAATAATTTATATGGTTGGGCTCTTAAAAGATATGCATTCATGCCTGGGGAGGTGATAAAATGCTTGCCTTTCAGGCATAAGGACCTGAGTTTGGATCCTCAGCACCAACATGACAACCTGTGCTCACCGAGAGCCAAGGAAATGGAGACAGGAATATTCCTGGGCCTATTGGTTAGGTAGTTTAGCCAGGAATTGAGCCCCACTTGCAGTGAGTGGTCTTGTCTCAAAAAAAAAAAGTACAAAGCAATTGAAGAAGGCATCCAATGGTGACTTGTTGACGTCTGGCTTCCACATGTGCATGCACACATGAGAGATGCATTAATAATAGATTCTTAATATTAGAAAGAATCCAGAATGCCATTTTTCATAGTTTCCTCAAATTGGCCTATGATGAAAATTGCTGAGAAACCTTTATTTTTGGCATATTGGATTTCTAGTACCACCTGAATATCTAGTCTATAAATTCAGAGTAGATCCAAAACACCAGCATGCAAACTCCATGGACCTTCTCCTCAGTAAGCAATCAGAATTAGTGAAAACTATAAAAACAGCATGCACACAGTCATCAGAAGATGCCTGAGACAGACAACCTGTGAAAAACATTTACCTAAGAAAGTGTACTATCTCAGAAGGAACAATGACTGCCTATGACACTAAAGACACAGGCCATTCCAGATCATTCCCTCATCCATCCATATTCCCAACTCACCTAATGGAAACTCCTCTACAGACAAGCATAGACAAGAGCCCAGATCTTTCTCACCCATTATCTCCCAGTCACATTCACTATAGCCCACCTGGAGAAACAGGGAGATGGCACTTCTCCTTGTTCCAGCTCCATGTTGTAAAGGCTATGTTCCAGGCATGTGCAGAGAGGCCAGAAGACAACTTTGTATATCCTGTCCCTACTTGGAGAATAGAGGCTCTCTCCCAGGGGTGGCAGACTGAGAAGAATGAGTGCCCAATGTTTACTCTTCTTCTCACAGGGAAAAGATTCTGTACCAGGACCAAGCAAACGAGAAGATAGTAGCTATGGACCAACACACTCCAAAACCACAGTTGGAAGAAATTTCAAAGACTAGATTCATAAATTCCTCCTTCAGTTTGGCCTGAACTTAATTGAACCAGCTCATATAAAGAAACAATGATACCACTTCTTCACACATACAAAAAAGAAACATTTCCAAATTCATCAGAAGAAAATATTCCACTGTCACTAAAAGCAGAAAGGTCAAGAAAGCTAGAGGAGGCAGAGAAGGAGAAAGAGAAGGAAGAGGAGGAGGAGGAAAGAAAAAGGAATGAGAAAGAAGAGATATGTTTGTCAAATATCTCATGAATATGGATTAAAATTATCATCAGTATACAGGAAAAGCAAATTCGGAAATCAACAGAGGCATTAAAGGGATGAAGAAATCCAATATTCCCTCATAATTAAAAGAGACGTAGATGGTAACATGCTTAATTTAATAAATGACTACTAAGAAAATCCCACACTTAATATCATAATAGTGAAAGATTAATGTATTTCCTCATAAGATCAAAAACAAGACAAGGATGTTCAATATTTACTTGTACTCATCATGGTCTGAAAAGTTCTAGATAGAGCAATTAGGCAAAAGGGTGGAAAGGAAAGGTGGGAGGGAGGGAAGAGAGAAGAGAAGGAGGGAGGGAAGGTAAGAGTGGGGGAAGAAGGCAGGGAGGAGTTATCACTACCTCTTTCTCTCTAATTCTCTCCTGAGGTCTGAAACCATTCTTCTTCAGAAGCTGGGTAGTGCCTCCGCCTGTGTCATCATCAACCTTCATAACCAGCACAATCTTAGCTTGCTGAGTTCCAGCCATGGAGGAACATGTCAGGAAAGGTCTCTATACTATTGAGCCTACTAAGCACACTGCCCATAAATTGACTTGCAGTAAAGCACCCAGGAAACAACTGCTGCTAACAAATGTGTTCCTTCTATTTTGCTCTATGAAATTGGGCATTATCAGCTGGGCATGGTGGCACACAGGGCAATCCCAGCATTAAGGAAATAGATGATGGAATATTTCTGTGAATGCCTGAACAGCCTGGGCTACAGCTGAGTCCCTATCTCATAAATTCCAAAATAAATGAATATGTATATGTATGTAGGTACACACACAGACAAGGCATTGTTACAAGTTCACTGCAGTGCTGGCTTACCAACTTCCCTTCCAATGTATGGTGCAAGATATATATCTCAACTTCTTCACATAGTTCTGTGCTTCTGGAGAGTATATCCTCATCTTTATACAAGTCAAGGAAGGCTTATCTGACCTTTTTTGAAGATATCAACCATCATATGGTATGATAGATATACCAAATGTATAGTAATTATGCCAAAATGCATCCAGTTAGTACACCATGTGAATATAAAACTACTTCAGAAACCACCATAGACCACCATAGAGAAAAACATTCATTCTCAAAATAATTCGTCTCCTGGTTTCTTCAGATAGGTTTCACTCAGTAGTCATGTTATAGCCCACACTGGATTTGAATTTGTGGTAAGATTACAAACATAAATGCTAGGATTAAAAACGTTTCACCTTGCCTGGTTTAAATCCCATATTTATTGGTATTTCTCAATAT
This sequence comes from Zapus hudsonius, assembly GCA_004024765.1. NCBI lineage: Eukaryota > Metazoa > Chordata > Mammalia > Rodentia > Dipodidae > Zapus > Zapus hudsonius. The sequence goes on from PVHP010003253.1 coordinate 26,461, forward strand.
TATATGTTTTTCCACAGATCCAAAAACACCTAAAATTCTGACTGTGAGTGGTAAAATAAGGAATTATAATCATGTTATTAGTAAGTTTTTCCCATTTTTCTATGAATTTTCAATGTTAATATGGTATCGTAGTCAGCCACACGCTGCTGGGATGAATCTTCAAACCAGGCACAATTTGGGGGAGGAAAGTATTTATTGAAACTACAGATTGAGGGGAAGTTCCATAACAGCGAAAGAGGCTGGCCCGCTTTCACAGGTCCCAGCAGAGAGAGAAACCCATCACCTACACCACACAGACAGAACAGCAAAATAGGCAGGGGTTCAAGGAGAGAATTTCTTCCCCTTTATATAGCCTTAGGGTGGGGTCTTACAACCCTTCCCCAGACTTAATGGCTTCCTGAGTCTCTGGGATTTCCTTTGTGCACTACCCACACAGGAAAGGATGTTTACTTCCAGCTTCTTTGAGCTTCTTTAAATCCTGCCCCTTGCTGAGAGGCTGTTTTCCTGTAAACATTCTCAGAGACCCACCCAAGGTAATTAAAAAGATCCAAGTTGACAACAAAACCTAACCATCATATGGGATCATAAAGCAAAGCAAATTAAAATGTTCCAGTGAACAAATTTAAGCAGTTCAACATTACCACAATTATAAATAAACCTGTTAAATTTTTCTGAAGAATGTCAGCATTTAGAATTTTTTCAAAAGAAAGTTTTGATGGCAAGTAAAAAATGTTTGTAATTTTTTTGTTATGCTTTGATATGTTTTCAATGCTTAGCCTTGAATCCATGGCCTCATTCATGCAAGACATTACTAGCTCTACTTCTGAGCTCCACTCTCAGCCCTACCCAGCACCTTCACCACCCCATGGACTCCATCCATTCAGCATAATTTTCTGAGATGTCCTACATGTATGTAAATGTATTTTTCTAGAGTTGCCTGTCATCTAATTTGTTCCTGTAAGTAAACTCTTAAAACAGAGGGGGTGGAAAGATTGTGAGAGCCGTGGTGGGGGAGACTGTCCAGAGGCATGGCACCCATCAGTAACAACACACTTGGGCCAGGAAGACCGGGCTGAGTACTAGGATATCCAGGATCCCTTGCCACAAGGACTAATACAGACAGCCCATGGAGGAGGATATCCAACTGATCAGGAATGAGGGGGGGGGGAATTCGGGAATTCGGGATAACAACACATTGTTTGCCCACTAAATAATGTAACTCATTATGGACAATAAATATATATTAAAAAAAAAAACACACGGTAAGAGAAAAAGCCTAAGGAATTGTGTTAGTTTTCTGTCACTATGGCCAACATGCCCTAAAGAACAACGTAAAGAGGAATTATTTATGTTGACTCATGGCTTAAGAGCCCATGGCCATCTGGTTCCATTATTTCGGCCAGAGGCAAGGCTGAGCTTCATGGGATGAGAGCATGTGGAAGAAGCTAATTATCTCATGGCAGCCAGGAAACAAACACAGAAAATGCCTGGACTTCTGTTCCTTTTCTTTCAGCCATTCCCTTGGCATATATGGTAATGCAGCCCACATTCAGGGGAGACTTTTCCTATGGGTTCATTCTTTCTGGAAACACCCTCACAGACATACCCAGCCATGTGCCTCAGGAATCTCCTAGGCACTTCTCAATCCAATCCTGTGGACAATCAAAATGAATCACCACAGGAATCCAGTAAAAAGTAATTAAGACTAATAACAAATGAGTTTAGCAAGGTTACCAGATATAAGTTCAACATGCAACAATCAATAGTATGTCTATACAATACAAACAAACAATTCGAAATTCAACTTAAGGAAACGGTTCATCTATAATGACATCAAAGAGGAAATTCAGGGGCTGAGGAGATGGCTTAGTGGTTAAACATGCCTGCTTGCAAAGCCTGCTGGCCTGGTTCAATTCACTAGCCACCCACATTGAGCCAGACAGGCAAATTTTTTTTTTCAGAGCAAGAGACCCTAGCATGCCCATACACATAAATATTTTTGTTAAAGAAAAGCACTTTTACCACAATGTATGGCTTCATAGGGGACAGAAAAAAAAGGTAACAGCTATTTGTATAGCTGGCACAGTTTCTGTAGCCATATGACCTACATTAAAATCTTTGTTCTGCTGTATGCTGGTTAAATGTTCTTGGATTACTTACCTCCCTAAACTTTTAATGTCTCCATTTGTAAAGTGGGATAAATACAACCCGTTGGTAAGCATTAAATTGAGAAGTGTTAATGTTTTTCTTATAAGTGCCTTAACTGTTGTTTCACTTGTACCAAAGAGATAATATGTATATTCATGAGCTATTGACATCTAGGGTTCTCCTTGAAGATCCTTGTAGGCTTATTCCACTGAATAATGATTCCCTATTTATCGTCTGAAAGAGAAAATAAAATTACAGATAAAATTAAAGTATGAAAAGAAAATCCTTAAGGATAATTTAACAAAAGAGTATAACACTGAAAACTATAAAAGGTTGTTGAGAGAATCAAAGATACAAATAAACAGAAAGCTCATGGAGCAAAAGGCTTGAGAGTAAAGTGATGTATGCCCTCGATTGATTTAGGCACGTGAAATGATATCTGTCAACATGCAAACTGGTTTTTTAGTAGAAACTAGCCAGCTGATCCTAAAATTCATACATTAATTTGAGAGACTCAAAATAGTCAAAGCAAGTTAAACATATGACAAAGTTGGAGTATTAACACTTTCTGGTTATAGAAATCAAGTCACTTTAAAAGCTGATATACAAATAAGCAGCTGGCTTCATTCTCAACAAGGTGACCATGCCAACCCAATGGGCATTAGTCTTCCCACTACAGGTTCACTGACATTGGGATAACTGGATGCACACATGCAAGAGAACCAAGGAAACTCATTTCTTATATTCCCAGCCATACACTAAAAATGACTAAAAAGTGAAACATAGACCTAAATGTAATTGCTAAAAGTCTTGGGAAAAGAATACACTTTCATGAGCTAGACAAAATATTGTTAATAATGACATTAAAAACAATGGCAGCAACAACAAAAAGCTAACTGATCCTTCATGAAAATTGAATGTTAACATCTCAGAACATACCGCCAGCAAGGATGAGAAAGCAACTAAGAAAATATTTGTAAATCTTGTAAGTAGCTTAAATGTAGAATATAAAGTCTTCTGAAGACTCAATAATTTAATGACAATATGACCTAAAATGAGCAAAAATAAGAATAGATATGTTTCTACACATATAGAAATAAAGAATAGCTTTATGAAAAGATCATCAACAGAATTAGCCACAGGGAGATGTAATTCCAGCCACAGTGACATTCCACTTCCAACCAACTAGACTCTAAATGAAACAATCAGTAGTAACAAGTGTTTATAAAGTTTCAGATACATGAGAACACTCATATACTGCTGCATGGAAGGTTGACAAATCCTCACAAATTTAAATACAGAGTTTCAATATGACTGTGAGCTACAGACCAAAGAGAAATAAAAATGTAACCAGGGGCTGGAGAGATGGCTCAGCGATTAAGGCACTTGCCTCCAGTGCCTAAGGCCCCTGGTTCAATTCCCCAGGACCCACATAAGCCAGACCCACAAGGTGGTGGCCCTGGTGTTGGTGTTCTCTCTCTCCTTGAAAATGAATAAATAAAATATTTTTTTAAAAATGTAACCAGAACCCAGGAGCCCTTAGGCCATGTAGACAGTCTCTGGAGTCACAGGGAAATGCAGGCCTTTCTGCAGGAATGGGAGGTGGTTGCCCAGGAAACGTGACTACAGACGCAGGGGCATGAGGGGGAGTTGGAGAAGATGCTTGCACTACTGATAAGATTACAGGATCTGTTGTGGAATATTTCTAAGGCCCACCAAATTCTAGTGAGCAAAGCCTGGGTTAGTCTTTATGGAGAGCCCCTGCACAGGATCCTGGGTACCAGGTGCGTGTACATTGACTTCCCAGATCCTATCTCTAAATCTGCTAATGAGCTGCCCATCCTATGTGCCTTCCACCTTCTGTGTCCCAGCCTCAGGCCTGTGACATCCAAATTCCTTTTGGGGAGCTGCAGTGGGTCCCCTTACCAGTTACCATTGTGGGGGACCCTCTGGCACCTGTGTGGCTACTCTGGAACATGAACCCTCATTGGACAATTTCACATCTGCTTTCTGCCATTGTCCCAGAAGACCCCACCCTCCAGCAGCAGAGGGCCACCTCTTATGACCGTACAGATCTTCAATAAACACAATTAGAAATGTTGTTTTCTCTCTAGAAATAACAAAAGTACTCTTTTCAAATTGTGATGCTTTCTTTTTCTACCTATTTGTAAAAGCTGTCTCTATACATAAAATGAATACATGAATATTCATAGTAGGGCATTCACCATAGCCCAAGAGTGGAAACCCTCAAATGTTCTGCCTATGATGAGTGAATACAGAAAATGTGGTATATCCATAAAATGGAGTTCTATGCAGCAATGAAAATAAATGAGGTACTAATTCATGACACAAGACAATGAACTTTGAAAACATACCAAGTGAAAATCAGCCACAAAATAAACACATGTTGTAGAATTCTATTTGTATGAAATAGGAAAGTCTACACAGAAAGTAAATCTAAGTTTGTAGATAGATATGAGGAAGTCTACAACAGCTATACCACCCTGAACATGCCCGATTGAGTCTGATCTTGGAAACTAAGCAGGTTCGGGCCCGGTTAGTACTTGGATGGAAGATGAGGAGGAGAATGGTTTCATTTTTGGGTTGTGAAAGTGTTCTGAAAGTAATAGTGTTAGAGATGGTTGCCAAAGGTTCTGAATATACTAGAATATTTGACTCATACTTTAGGTGGGAATTTACATGACAAGGGAATAGTATAGTTTTCTCTGTAGTTTGCATTCCTCCCTTCTAATGAATAAAATAAGGCCAATGCATTTTAAAAAGCAAAAGCCAATAAAGGAGATTGATAAAATTATTTAATCTAGGATTTGTCAATAAAAGACATGATATGTGCCAGGCATGGTGGTGCACACTTTTAATCCTAGCACTCTCTCGGGCAGCAGAGGTAGGAGGATTGCCATGATTTCAAGCCCAGCCTGAGACTACAGAGTGAGTTTTAGGTCAGCCTGGGCTAAAGCCATACCGTACCTCAACCCCCCAAAAAATAAAAAGATTGTATCTATTTGTCAAAAGGATTGAAGCAAGTATGTAAAAATATACATATATTCACATACCTATAGATGTATAGATGTACACAAAGAATCACTTATACAACACATATTAATGTTCATTATGATATTCTTTATGATGACAAATTATAGTTTAACAATTCAAACCCTATAATATTTTGTACTTATCATCAACCTAACAAAAAATACATATGTACATATGTATTGACTTGAAAATGCCTACTTGCCTGAAGATATATCTCTGTGGTAGAGCATATACCTTTTAGGTATAAGTCTCTGGGTTCATTCTTCTTAATATTAAACTTTCATAAGTAAGGTATGAACATACATGTGTACTTCCTTAAAAACATATTAAGGTACATATATGCATGTAATATGTGAAAATATATGTATGTGTAAAGACAGTATATATGATACATGATGTTTATATATATAAACATATATATGATAATCATGTGTAATATAGATCTTTATAAAACATGTCATTTAGCACACCCTAAGCCTATTGCATTTTCAGTAGTATGAGCTAGGAGTGGTTTCAGTTCTCCCCAAGTTGTCTGTGTCATTCTTATAGAGCCAATCTGTTACAGTTCTGGGATTTATAAACCAGCAGTTTGTCTCATTTATAGTCTAATTAAACTTTGCCTCCACAGGATCTCAAGCATATTCCCATCCAGCCTCGAAGTGAATACATAAAGGTTTCTCTCAACCTAGGTGGCATACCATTGCATTTTCAGAGAGTACTGGTCCCTTATATAAATAATAATATACATTATCCAAATATATGAAAACTCAATGTTCTTGGTACAATACCAATAATGGCAGAGTATATCCATAAAAGTGCGAGTGTGAATTATCCTGTGGAGTGGAACCATTTCCTATACTCACACCATCACATGTACACAGAGGCAGCCTGTACTGAGATGTAAAGAGTGAAGACAGTAAGTAAAAGACAGTGAGTCTTTCAGTGTGTAATCTTCCACAACATGACATGGAAGGATGAAATGACCTCTTTCCAGAAGATTCGGAGAAGAGGCTGGCAGAAGGGAAAGGGAATGGATGATAAAGAGCGCTGGGAAGTCCCTTTGATTCCAGCACCATGGCACACATGTGCAAATTAGAAAAGGGGTTTTCAAGATTTACAACAACTCTTGTTTTCATAATTGATAATGTCAAGCACAATTGCTGATCTAAATGGAGCCAACACATTTTATGCCCTGGATAAAGATATCTTTCAACTCTTCTATATGTAAGATTTGTAAAACTTCTAAATGCTCTATTGAATACACAGTACCTCTAAAACAAAACTAAACATGAGGGCTGGGTGGAAGAGCTCAGTGGATGAAGTGCTTGTCTCCCAAGCACAAGGATGAGTTTGATGCCCACAACCCACATAAAAATGTCTGCCACAGTGTGGTCTCCATTATGGACAGGTCTAAACACAACTACTATTTCAGGGTCTGTTGAGGCTACAATCCACCTGGTGTCAATCCACAACACGTTCTGATCACTTGGCAGAATCTGGGCTCTGCCAGCAGTAGGCTCAGTGCGTCCTGGGTCCTTCAAATTCCTCCCAGAGAATTCTCCCGCAAGCACTAATGCTCTTCTCTAGTCAGAAACCAGTGTCAAAGCAATTGCAGGAAGCCAGCATGACTCAGCCTGTCTCCTGGCCAGTGAGCAACCCCCAGAAGAGGCAGCATGTCAGTCTTCAGCCTGCAGAAACAATCCTGAAAAGGAACAGGCATCCAAACAGAAAAAAAAAAGACTTAAAAAAAAGGCAAACAGCATGGTGGCATACACCTTTAATCCCCACACTGGGCAGAGGCAGGAGGATCGCTGCTAGTTGGCAGCCAGCCTATAATGCAGAGTGAGTTCCAGGTCAGCCTGGCTACTGGGCTAGAGTGAGACCCTACTTCAAAAAATAAAATAAAAAGGAAAGTAAATAAAAGAAAAAGGACAATGGACTTTTCAATACTTAGACATTGGCCGTGGTTTGGTATCGTTTATTTGGCAAGAGATAAACAAAGCAAGTTCATCATAATCCTGAAAGTCAACACCTATACAGAGCTCATCTGGAGAAAGCAGGAAGTGGAGGAGCATCTCAGAAGAGAAGTAGAAACAGTCACACCTTCTGCAGCTTAACATTGTCAGTCCGCTCCTGTGGAGCTAACAGAGAACTGCTATGGATGACACCAAGTTGGCAAATGCCCTGCCTTATTGTCATTTAAGGAGAGTTATTCATAGACATGAAGCCAGAAAAACCTGCTTTTAGGTCAGCTGGAGAACTGAAAGTTATAGATGTCAGGGAGTCAGTCTACAGTCCATTCTATAGGAAAATCATACTGTTTGGCATCGTAGACTACCTGCCCTTCCTCTGGATAATCAACGGTCAACTGCATGATGAGAATGTGATGGTCACATGTCTGCAGGGACCACTCCTCCCCTTCCAGCCCCTCCCCTTGAATGGGAGGTGTTTAGTCAGAGCTACAACCTAGGTGCTAAAAATGATTGGTCAAATATAAACCAATCAGCTGTCTCTCTGACTCACCTGGGGAGGACTTAAAACTAGCTTCCCTAGAGGAATTAGCCCCTCTTCCCCCACATGGCAATGGAGTAGGACTGCTGACCCAGGCCTCAGTGAGGTACGGCCTGTACCCCTACCCCAGCTGATGGCTGGGGTAGGGGGGCAGGCTCCAGACCTTTTCTCTCATGAACCTCTCTTTCTCATAAAAGGAGCTTTCTGTTATCTTTTCTTGGGCTGTTTATCTAACTAAATAATATAAGCTCTGTGAACTCTCTGACACGTGTTTTCCCCACACTGGTGGCAGGAAAACTCTATAACTTCCCACATGATGACTGGGAAATTCCCCCATCCAACTCCCCTTTTCCTTATCTACTAAATTAGAATAAATGTGTAATTAAAATTTAATTCTGTCCCTGTATACAATTCTTTGGCTTTAGAGGACAAGAACTCGGAGTAGGAGGAGGGGGAAGGGAGGATTCCAAAACTCTCTCTCTCTCCCCGTGTTGCTTACAATTATTATCAGCAACCCGTATCAAGAAGGTGCACCTGTGGAGTCTGGGCATTCTCTGTTGAGTGCTTAATTGGGATGCCTCTATTGAAGATTCACACACATCAAGAGACTTACAAACAGGAATCAGAGGTGAATTCACATTCCATGACTTTGTGATAGGAGTCAAGGATGTCATTTCAAGAATCTCAATGCATAACACCAGCCACAAACTAACAGTAGAAGTTCTGAAATACTCTTGGGTCATAATAAATTCAACAAAACACTCAAATTGCAAAAATAAACAAACTTAAAGAAACAAGGACAAGTAAATCATCCCAAGCCAGGGCTGCTATGCCTTTGAGAAGAGCCCACTGGCACCTCCTTTCCAGTTGATCTCCTGCTCAGCACACAGTAGTAGTCAGTGCTTGGTTTTGTTGTCCAGGAATCTCCTCCTTTGTCCTGATGGCCTAACCCTGAGCATTGTGCTATTTTTACTGGTTTAATAAAAGATCTGGAGGCCAAGTTCGGCTGCAGCTGTCTTCACAGCCTACAGTGTCTTTGTGGAAGACAAGTTCAGAGTGTGGCTGCCTTACCAGTGATGGGCTGTGTCAAAGCCTACAAATGTCCAAGTAACTTTCTACATCAACACCAAGTCTAGAAAAGATGTTGGAATAAGAATGTAGTTTTCTTTTAAATATTAAAATAATGACTTATTGAGACTTCAAAAAAATGTCAGGAATGACAGTACTTACTTAGAATCCCCATACTGGGGAGACAGAGACCAGAGGATTTCTGGAGCCCACTGACCAGCAAGTATGGCATAATTTCTGAGCTCCAGTAAAGTGAGAGACCCTATCTCAAAAAGAGGTGGGCATTATTTCTGAGGATAACATCTGAGGTTGTATTCTGGCATCTGCATGCGTACACACGCATACACACACATGCATGTGCATATACACATAACACATACATGGAAAAATAAATGAATATAATTGACAATAACTTCATCTTATAGTCACATTTAATTAAGGATATATTCAGGTTGCCTTACCTACAGAAATTAAACCAAACAAAAAAATAAAATGGAATAATTATACCTTGTGAAAGAAAAGCATCAAGTTTTCCTGACTGAGAATATGTCTGTAATTTCCCTCTTGCACTTGCAAAACACTCTTCATATCTAAACCACCCTAATAATAATGACAAAATGCACGTAGGATTGCTCTTTTTATCAAGATATCCCAAGCCCTCAATAAAATTTAATCTAAAACAAAGGTCTAATATTACTTTCATTATTCTTACCAGAGTAAATGGTTTCACTGTACTCTTAAAAGATTTCATTTTCTTTCTTAGAGCTCTGTTTCAGTTTCAAAAGTAGTTATTCTGGGAGAATTACTTCACACTATGAGAAAGGAATTATATTCTGGATAAGAATTTAACACTCCCACTAAATGCTAATTGAATGACTATTAGGTGTTACTTAGTCAAGGAGATACAAAAATGTGGAATAAATTACATCTTCTCTCAAGAATTTTAGTGCTAAGGGACACAGGCTATAAAAAACATCCAGGGGATGAACAGTGATTAACATTTAGCTAAAGAAGTGTAAACAGGTTAGTGTTTAAAGACAAAGAGTTGGCCAGAGGACACAAATGCTTCAGACCTGGGAGAACATGAGAATTGGGCCACATGTTAGTTTGTGGGGGACTTTAACAAATCAACACAAATTAAGTGGATTAAGATGATTTTTTACAACTACTGGAGATTGAAAATCAACATAGGTCTCATGAAGCCAAAAGCAAGAATCTAGCAGTATTGGCCTCTGCAGTCTCATAAAAAGATTATGTTGGAGTTCAAAGCCATGGTACCTATGAATGAGGCCTTATTTGGAGATGGGAGTCTTTGTAGACAAGTTATGATGAGGTTATTAGGATGGGGCCTAATCCAATATAAATACTAAACTCATAAAAAGAGAACACACTATGTAAAGACAGAGAGAGATGTCACGTGATTACAGAGACAGAGATTGGAGTGATACCGAAGCAAGCCAAGGAATGCCATGGGTTGCTACCACCACCACCTTCAAAAGCAAGAAGGAAGCAAAGACAGCTTCTACCCAGAGTCGGAGCAAGGAGGGATGGCATTCCTCACATCTAACCTCTGAACTCTGAGCCTCCAGACCTTCAAGCCTGTTGTGCTGACCTACCTACTTGTCTAAGCAGCCGTAGGAACCTGTGCATGAGCGGAATCTCTTTCTTTGGCTTCATCTCCATCAGCCTTCAGAAGCCACCTTGATGCCGGGGTTGATGATCTTTTCCTGTCTTCAAAGTCAGCCAGGACACGCCTAATCTTTCTCACACTGAATCACTGAGCTTATTTTCCATTTTCACACTCCCTCCACTGATTCCTCTTCCATTTTGAAAGAGTCCAGTATTTCTTAGCAACCTACTCAGATACTACAAAGTGATCTTGTCTGTTTAAAGGTCAACTGAAGCCATTAATCCAAGCACTTGACAAGCAGAGGTAGGAAGATCATTGTGACTTCAAGGTCACCCTGAGACTGAGATCCAGGTTAGCCAGGAGTAGAGTGAGACCCTACTTCATAAAACAAAACAAAAAGTAAATTGAAAAATAAATAAATAAAATAAGGTCACCTGAATAGTAACCTTATTCTATCAGACACCATCATTTCTCTTTAGCATTTACCACAGCACATCTATAGATTCCAAAGATAAAATGTGAGGAAGGATATCTTTGACAGAACATTGTTTCCTGTCAATGACAATCTATAAAGCAGAATTTCTCAACGTGTGAATTACAGAGAATATATATCAAAATTCACACACTCATAAAATCTGAACAGCCTTTTGGACTGGAGGTCTTGAGAACTGGAAGTATTTTCAAGTGAAAGAGCATGTTGAACTTGTGTAGAAAAGGGAAATAGATAATGTGATCATGGAAATGCATTATTCACTTGAAAGGCATCTAAAGTATTAAAAATAAATAAAATAAATAAATTTGGAAATAAGGAGAGGATCCAAGCCACAACACTTTGATGGTTTCTTGATCCATTTTGTGGTGCTAGAAAATGATGCCTGTGATTGATTGGTTTGTAAGTAATAGAGATTTATTGGTCCACAGATCTGATGCTGGGAAGTCTCAGATTACAGGACAGGTTAATAACTGATGAAGCTTCCTTGCTGTACAATTATTTGCAAGAGGGGTGAAAGTGCAAGAAAACAGACCTGCTCCAACGAGTCCTTTTTATAATTATTTTATGGCTTAAATTTTTGTCCCTCCCAACTCAAGCTGAAATAAGACCTGTAAGGTCCCTGGCATCATGAATAGAATAATGCCATTGCTGTGGGTCTGGTTACACTACCAAGGGTGCAGAATGGGTTCTTTATAAAAGGATCTCTCTCTCTCTCTCTCTCTCTCTCTCTCTCTCTCTCTCTCTCTCTCTCTCTCTCTCTCTCTCTCTCTTTCTCTCTCTCTCTCTCCTCTTGCCCTTTCATTTTCTGTCATGGGACAATGCAATAGAAAGGTCTTTGTCAAATGTGTTCCCCCGATCTTGGACCTCCGAGCCTCCAAAATTAGAAGCCATCAAATTTCTAATTGATAATTTATAAATCACTAAGAAAAAAAGACATATAAATCTGTTTGTGAGGGCTTTGTCATCCTCTAAACACATCTCAGTGAACCCCACCTCCCAACCTTGCTACATAGGGTATTAAGTTTCCAACAAAAGGATTCTGAGGAATACATTCAAGCCACAATAGAGAGCCAACGGAAGTCAATTTAATGTTATTTGGAAGGTCACAAAACTAAAGACACTAGAAAAGTAGAGTCACCTGTTTGTTTGGTTGTTTGTTTTACATATTTGCTTTCTCTCAAAAAATATGTTCAGAAAAAGTAAAATGAAAACATTCTGTAATCTCTGAAGATATAATATTGAAATAATATCATTTTCTATTATTCAGTTATAGGCCCATAAAAATTACTATTCCTATCCTAATCTTTTTCTCTCCAAGAATAAATCACTGTCTAGAACTGAAAAGATAGATTGCTAATCAAAATGTTTCAGTCACTTGACACTGAATATAAGCAGAACACAGAATCTTTTCTTCACTGGTAATGAATATAGACTTGGAGGACTGCACAGGGAATGTAAAGATTAAATGGTCGAGTTGTAATAAATGTTACCCTTGCCCACTTCAACATGATGCTAACTGCTGCTTAACCAGCTGTAAGCTCTTGCTATTGTTTAAAAGTTCACTATAAAATTGGCAAAATTTTCATACTCCTGTAACTGTTTCTAGAAATCATAAAAATCACAATTGAAAAGAAGCTATTTCTGCAGATAAAAATTTAATATAATATGAGAGATGAGCAGCAATAGCCCCAGAACATTTTAAAACAATTGTTTCAGGTTGAGAGACAACGAATCATTGCCACAATGAAAAAGACACTACACACTTTATAACAATAAATCTATGTCAATATTAAAGAATAAAGGTGGGCATATGTATCTATTGTCTCAGTGCCATAAAATATTTGGCATTCTGGTTTACACAACATTTTTATTTAATAGGGTACTTCAGTCTATACACCTCTCAACTTATACAAAAATATCCCAAATCAATGGAGATTTTTAAATTCAGCATCAAACTGTCTTTACCATCATGAAAGAGTCAAAGGAAACTCAAGTATGTAACAAGAAATAAGCTATAAGTTTTCTGAGGTTTTCTTCTTTACTCATTGTCCCAAAACAACAAAAGTTCATAAATCAAACTAAGAGACAAAAAAAATATCACAGTGTGGAAGATTGTATTTTTCTAAAAGTGCCTATGGTAATCTTCCCCACCCCTCAAGATCTTCCACAGCACATTTTTGCCAGCTCCTCTACGCTCTGAACCTGGCCTGGCAGTAGTGACCATTACACAGAGACATTATGGAGTAGACATAAGCTATATAAGGTATGAACATTTAAAAAAAGACCAATATGTGATATGTGATGCCAGTAACTCACACTGGGCATCTTATGCTCTATTAGATAAATAGAACCTTCACCTTGGTCCTAATTTTCTACAGAAACTCCTCTAGTCCTAAGGTTAGCCCGTAAAGAGAAGAATGCAAAACACAGGATGCACTTCAGCACTGAGGAATCATGCTTGATAACCTGAGAGCATATTCATTATTTTCCACTACAGATTGAAGACCATGCTCCACATTTTGCACCACAAGGGTAAAGACAAACTCATTAGATGTGAACTTGGTCTTGATTCCATACCTTCTGGGGGAGAAGTCTGAATCACTGGTGCTATGCCATAATCTCTGGTAAAAATGAACCCAGTTTCTTTACATAGGACCCTAATCCCTACAGATTAATTTGCAGGGATAAACTCTGCTTCCAAACAGTTATTGAGACCCCTATACGACATCATAGCATACTTAGAGCAAAGAACCATAGCTAATATCAGATAACCTGATCATATGGACACCCTCAATGACTTGAATCTAGAAAGTCCCTTGAACTTGCTTATGTAAATAATTTGATCTAACAGACAGAGGCGGCTTATTTTTTCCCCTAAAACTGTTCTCTCAGCTCCTCACTTTTGTCCAGAAGAAATCAGGAACTTAGGAGACAGCCAAGAAGGACATGAAACAAGTCAGGCCTGACTTGGAATTCTAACCTGGAAGTCACTGGCTGCATTCAACCTAAATGTCAGAGCTAACCTTAAAGATGTGTGCACCTGAACCGACAGATAGGGTCAAGTGGCATCCACTGTAGGATGGAGCAGGAAAAAGATATTGTTTCATAAAATCAATTGCTCCTTTGCCAGGTGTATCATGGCAAGCTTTAAAATCATGCATGGTACAATTGTACCTATTTTATGTTTCTGTATTGACTATAGATTAATTTTTCTCTTCGCTTCTTTGAGAAATGAGACACTTTGCTACTTGTATTTGTATTTTCCATGATTAGTCAAATACCCATAGTAGTTCAGCAGAGCTCTTTGCAATTCACTGAGTTACAAGATGTATATAGCAAGTAACGTTTACTCATTTAAATGGCCACAATTTACTCAACACACTATATTAGCTGATTCTACACATTTCTAGAAGGTAGACATATTTTTTCCTAATCATCATGGGTGACAGCTAATTTCATGTGTCAATTTGACTGGATCAGAGAATGTCCAGATGTCTGGTTAAACACTATTAAGCATTATTTCTGGGTACATTTTGAGGATATTTCTAGAAAAGCAGAGTAGTAATGGTAAGAGTAGGCATTCTTTCTCCCATCCATCTTCCTTCCTTCTCCCTCTCTTCTCCTCTTTCTCACCCTTCCTTCTTTCTTCTCCTTCTCTTCTGCCCTTCCTCCTTTTCTTTCCCCTTCCCTTTCTCTTTCTTTGAGTGTGTACATCATCTGTCTCCTGCCCTCTGACATCCTACTTCTTCACAAACCTACAGATTCTCAGTCTGGGATTTCTGCCATCAGCTGAGAGCATCCGGGACTTTTCAGTCTCTATAATCCTGTGAGCCTATTTTATAAACAGAACTAATGCACATCTCTCTAGGGAATCCTGACCACTACACCAAGTAAGGACCCAGAGATTCAGAAAGTTTTAATGCCTCACCCAAATTCTGCAGAAGGTGGTGTAGGGAAGAACAGATTCCAATCTACATTGCTATCTCTGAAATCATATACTTTCTATAATGCCCCAGTGTGACCGCGTTTAAGCTCATTTAGGACAGCCATGTGCCTCCTACAGCCCCTCCAATTCCCAAATCTCTCCTTTTTATTTATAAATATTTTTCTTTTTCATGATAATTTATTTTCCTTCACATGGAAGAAGGAAGAAAATGAACCTGAGCTATTTCCCTTGTACTCCCATCTGTTTTAAGGAATGAGCCACTTTCTTTTCTTGATCCAAATATAACTTATCTTATGAACTTCATCCTTGAGAACACATCCTTTTCTAATTATGGGCTTTATATTTATGACCTTATATACTAATATACATCCAAGGGTGACATGCTCCTGTAACATTGAATTGATGCATCTCTAAAATGGGAATAAGAACACTCTCCAGGGCTGGTGATATAGCGCAAATGTCCAAAAGTCTCATCAAATGCAATGTTACTTCTATTGTCACGCCTGGCCACCCACCACTTCCACCATCCTTTTGTATCAATCCTCTGCATCTTTTCTCTAACCACCTTATCAAGGAACTTCCTAGGTAGACACATTAATTTCTTTAAATACAGATCATAAAGTCAGAATTTCATTTGGTGTCATTTTTAATTCTTCCTGATCCATCAACTCATTCTTAAGTCTCTATAAAAATACTAGTTTTTCCTGTAAAAATTGAATGTAGATCTGGGTGTTATAGCTTACATCTTTAATTCCCACACTGGGAAGGTTTGAGGTAGGAGGAATGTTGTGAGTTCTAGGACAACCTAGACTACAGAGTGAGTTGTATGTCAACATGGGCTAGAGTGAGGGCCTGCCTGATAAAAATTCAATTATGATGTGTTCAAGCAGATCTTCCCTGATTTCCCCTTAAATAACATGGTTTTTCCCTTGTTTTTTTTCTTCTCTTTCCTTCTAGAATTTAGTGTCTTTTTGACCAGATTTAACTCAAAGCTCACTCTATTTCCCCAACCCCAAAATTACTTCTGCTTAGCATTTACAAGCTTCCTTGGTAACTTTTTAAGTGGAGACACACTCTAAAAATTTCTCTTCTTTAATATCAAAAATGCAGAGGACATAGCAACACTCCTTGGTAGCAGAAACAAAGAAGCACAATTCTATTATAGACATGATCTCTGACTTAGCACACGATTTAAAACAATGAAACCTCTTGGTACTTCCTCTATCTCTCCTGAACTACTACAACAATGTTTTCCCATTGCTGCCATCAGGATTAATGAGACTCTGTATGAAGCACCTCCAAGGGACAGTACTCTGTTGTCAGTCTGATTTGGCCTCAAAAGATGCAGAAATCAATTCATCAGTCTCAATGGAAATCTCTTTAAAAATCTACTTGACTAACTTTTTATAACTAAAGACAAAGAAATACACAGAGGAAAAGATTTAATGATTTTGAACTGCATGTTGTCATCAGAACCAAAATGCATATCAGACTTAATTTGTGTACAAATCACAGCTTTTAAATATTTTAAATATGCGCTTACCTTAAAAAGTAATCATTATTTGAGTATAGATCACAAATAAAATATTTATCTGATGCTTTTCCACTAAACACAATATAAAAGGGGCATGCTGAAGTAATTAAAACCTTGAGTTATGACTAAATAAATGTGGGAATTAAAAGTTACTCTTGAGAACCATTCTTGACTCACATCTCTAAGCCTCAAAGAAATTGAGCAATAGACTCTTTAACAGTAATTTTGGAAAGTTAGAGTTAATAAAAATGGCAACTATTGGAGAGCTTTCCACTTCAGCATAAGTTCTAAAATACCTAAAAAAGTAATACTTAGAAACACCTGAAAACATTACATAGTTGCTGACTTTCTTCCCAGATAACTTCCATATAGGAAATATATGTTTCTCTGTATTTTAAGAAATTTATGAAGCCGGGCGTGGTGGGCACGCCTTTAATCCCAGCACTCGGGAGGCAGAGGTAGGAGGATCACCATGAGTTCGAGGCCAGCCTGAGACTACATAGTGAATTCCAGGTCAGCCTGGGCTAGAGTGAGATCCTACCTCGAAAAAAAAAAACAAAAAAAAAGAAAAAAGAAAAAAAAAGAAACTTATACATACATTGAATTTGCCCTTGGAACTGAGAAAGATCAATGAAAAGTAGCCAGTATGCTTAAAAGTAAACGATATATATCACTGGTAATGGTGGGCTCTATGTCTAGATCTAAGTCTCCACCATGATCTAAAAGTATCTGGCTTATTTAGATAATTATCTACAGAAGCACTTGTGTTATGTTTGGATCTTGGAATTAAACCATTAAAAATCTGGAATAGCATTATTTTCCTTTTTAATATCTTTATTATGAATAAGTATATGCATTATATGAGGAAACCTTGTGGAGGTGTCCCCATTTCATTCCCCTCTGTCCCCTACCCAATGGGGTACTTCCTCAGTACACATACTGGATCTGTCCATAGGTTAGGGGGTTATGTACAATAATATGCATAATAATATCAATTATAGAACCTCCATACCCTAGTGATTAAAAATAATCTATAAATTCTACCACAGAAGCATGCTGTAAATAAAAAGCCCTTTCCTTCTGATATTATTTCTTCTTCCTTTAGGAAAAAAAAACATTCAAATTCAAAGTCATCATTACTATACTTGGAACAGATAGAATCAGATACTCACAATAACACCCACCATGCAAAAAAAAAAAAAAAGTTGTTTGATCAAGAACCAGAAATACCTTAGCTTGTCCTAGACACCAGAGAATACTAGAAAACCTGAGAAATGAAAAATATGGAATTAATGTGAAATTGTACGAATAGAGTCTAATCAATCTCACCAAAGTTAAACCCCAACCGATTCCTAATTCCTCGACTACTAAGAAAACACAATTGAAATTTAAGACCATCAAAGTCATGTTCTAGACTCTTTGTTGTCACTACACTTGTCTTCTATAGGTTAGTGGCAAAACCAAAAGAATTAAGAGCTAAATAATACGTTAATGAGCCACAGCAATGGTTTTCCAAATAACGTAGTTGAGGAGAGGCAACACTGTGTTGCTCACAGCGATCTCATTTGTATAAGTTTATATGAAGATCCCTAACCCTAAAATACTAAACACAGACTCATGCCAACAATCATTTGGAGCCCCTGCCCGTGAGGTTGTGGTACTGGCCTTCAAGCCATCTAAATGTAACTAAATTCATATCTTTGTTCAGACTGCTCTAATTATGTGACTTAAAAATTGAGCTAAATTTTTCCACTCTTGGTTTCTGCATTAAAAATAAAATCATATTAACATTGCCTTCACAGAACTGTTATAATGATTAAATGTTTTAATGTATGTAAAGAGATCAGTAGAGAGTAGTCAATGAATAAATTATGTTCTCCCCATCACTGTCCCAGAAGATACAAGGTGGAGATTAAGCAATGCATTCCCACTTCTCCACCAAAATGAAACTATATATTAGAGACTTAGGGGAGAGCAATTGTACACCTAGCCATTCCTAGTAGGATCTCACAATGATTAGCAATCTTATTGCCAAGATGTGGCTACCTACTGATTACAAACCTGCAAATTAAATCACTTTCTTCTTGACCTTATCCAATTACAATACTCCACTCTTAATTCTAGGCTTCAAGACAGGGTATTACTGAAAAATTCTTTGCCTTTTTAAACACATTGTTTGAAACTAAAACCTATGAATGTCTTTTTAACCTTTCATTTTTCTTCTAATTCTATGCAAATGAGCAATCATGTTAAGTAGTTAGTAACTAATATTGGGTTGGTAATAATGAACATGAATGCCATTGTAGATCTTCATTAGTCTTTCAAACTTTGTGCCTTGGCTCTAATTTATAAAATAACCAAGTTTGTTACTTCCTTAAAAATTTCTAAGTCTAAACTTAAGTTCTGCTTTGTTACCTATTTGACATAATCCTCATATAAATATGACATCATTCATTTTCCTATGTACAAAACCACATAAGGCAATCCAACCACGATGTACAAATTCCACTATGACATCATTCATTTTTTCCATGTACAAAACCACATAAGGCAATCTAACCACGATGTATGAAATGACACACCAAGAAACATAGTCATGTCAGAGGACAGCATTTCTAATCAGGCCATATAGCTTAAGTAGACACAAGAGACTATTCCCTTAAAAGCCAAGTATTTACAAAGTTATTGTTAGTATAAAAGCACATATTTATAGTTGTCGTAGTCAGCCACACGCTGCTGGGATGAATCTCCAAACCAGGCACAATTTTTGGGAGGAAAGCATTTATTGAAGTAACAGACCCAGGGGAAGTTAAGGAAAAAGGCTGGCCCCCTTTCACAGATCCAAGCAGAGACAGAGACAGCACCTCCCAAGAAAGCAAGCACACTGTAACACTGTAACTCACAAAAGGGCAGAATTGCCAGACTTGGGTTCTGGCTGCTATTTTGCATATGTATCCCTAGTATTTTGTATCCAATTTAGAAAGGGCCAGACCCCAGGAGACCAGGCCAAAGTGACACCTCCTCCAGCCAAAGGGCTGGAGACAATTTAGAATTATAATAAATTCAATTATAATAAATTCTATTGGGGGACATCTATTCAAAACTACCACAATAGTGTAATTTTAAAATTCAGTCCTGAACACACATGTTTGTGTCATAGATGCTTTTCTTCCTGTATCTCTAGATCTATCCATAGGTCTAGCCATAACATTTTGATGATACAGAATTAAATGTAAAGTGTTTGAAGGTCCTGGTTTGTAAAGGGAAAGGGTAGAAATTAAAGAACAATACAATAATCAAAAAGATATCATGAATAAAATAAAAATTGGTGTTCTTAAAAATTAATAAACATTTTCAACTCTGATAAGATAATAATAAAAATATTTAAGTACTAAAAAATCCTTAAACAAGATTCATGAATAACAGAATCCAAGGGTAAAGCTATAATCAATTTTCATTGTAACAATATTTTAAAATATTCAGTTTGTTTGATAGGTAATAACATTATTCATATATTTCTATTTTGTCAATATTAGTAAGCTTGTTTTCTTAGGAATTTGTCCATTTATAAAACTTTCAAAATATTCATGAAGCTCTTGTACTAATTTAACATTTGCATTCATGGACCAAACACTTCACATTTATTTTTTTCTCAGTGCATGTTATCACTATTACATTATTTCTATTTTAAGTTCCATAATAGCTTTTAAACAATTCATGCTAATTTAATATGCATATTGGTTTGCCCTGTAATTTTCTCATCATTCTTCTTGTTTTTCTGATTTCCATCTGGGATCATTTTCCTTCCACCTGAATGACATTTGTCAAAATCATGCTGGTTTAACAGATGAGTACAAAATTGTTGTGGGCTACAACAAGGTTTTGTTTTGCTTTCACACTTATATCCATGGCGGATCAACCGCAGGGGTTCTCGATGGTCTGACGGACCAACCATAGCTGAAGGAGTCGCTCTCTATCTAGGCATGCATTTGAAATCTACCTAGAAGTGTCACAGGCCACAGTCCTCACACATACTGACTGATAAAATGACTCAATCAAAAATATGTCAATGAGATATGAGAACCCTATTTAAAGGAACCAGAAAGTCTGAATCAAGAAGATCTTCTCTACTGTGCTTTGGTATTTCCACTAGATGGTTTCTGCTGCTGAATAATTCAACTGTTTTCCAGGAAAATGCCCTTTACTAACTGATAATTTTGAAAGATACTTTCATTGGGCATAAAATTCTCTTCCAGTCCAACAGTGATGTCATTCCACTTTCTCGTTATCTTGAAGATGTTAGTTGTCGGTCTATTACAGTGTAAAGATAATTCTCTTTTATACTTGGATTTTTTAGTTTCTTAACTTGCTTTGGTATACTGCAGCTTCACTATACTAAATGTGGGTGTTGGTGCTGCTTGGGGTTTGTTGGGAATGGAGTCCATGATATTATTCCTTTGTTAGGGAGAATTTGCAGCAGATCTTCTCCAGTTTCCTCCTCCCCATCCTTTCTATCCTCTTCTGGAATTCCAATTAGAACCACATTAAAACGTGTGAAAGATACACAGTTCTCCACAGCATGTAATGTTTCTTTCATGTTTTCTATCTCCTTGCTTCTTTCTGCTATATTCTGGAAAGTTGTTCTGATAATCTTCTGGCTTACTTGTTAATTTTTTTTACTTTCAATTATTTGATTTCTCATTTGTAAATTTGATTTCTCATGCGTAAGAATTTCATTCGGCTCTTCAAATCCACTAAGATGCTTTTAGAGTGTTATGATATCAGTTTAGCTCTGTGAACATTTGTTACCACAATCATTATCCATCCTAAGAATAGAATGTAAATATCTGAAATTGCCGATTAGTTCCTGTTTTATGTTTCATAACTCCATCACCACCTATGTTGCCTTGTGTGATTGGTTATTATTGATGATGACAAATAGTGATCATCTTCTTAGCAAATATTGTATAGGTGCTTAGTAAGCATAAAATGAAGGTAAGCTTTCTACAGAAAGCATTGATTACTTCTGCTAAGTTCATAAGGATACCATCAGCTTAGACAAAATTAAATCAAATTGAGGTTTTGTGAGTCTACCACAGGTTGTGGCTCCAACTCCTTTGAGAGATGCTTTGTTTGTTCAGCATCAAGGTGACCTTGTTTGCTGATCACGGTTCTGGGAGGAGGACTGTCAACGTCAATCCCAAATTTAACTATTGGGTTTCAAGTTCTTTCCTATCTGTTAAACTAGAGAGGGCCTGGGAGCTTGTATTGTTTTGTTTATTTTGATATATTTGGTTTAACTGTCCATCCTATTTCACTTTTACCTAAGTTTAGCTCATTTGATAAACACCCTTAACAATAAAAAGGTGGATTCAAGGATCATCTTGTCTTCTGGTTTTAGCTTTCATGCATCTTTTAATTTGATATATTTTAACTATTGTTTTAGATTTTGAGTGCTTTTATCAAGAAGATTTTTTTTTCTTTTATATGTAGCAATACTAGTCAATTTACTCCAATATAAAGGTTAGTCCAAATAACACCTTTTCAAGACCCTTTCTCCTGATGGTGACAGTTGGGTGAATTCCTCATGAGAGCACACCTGCTCTCCCAATGTAGACGACTCTCACTATTGGTAATGAATACTTCACATCCATTTCGGACTCTAGAAGTGACAGCCAACCAGAACATACCACCCTCTGTCAACTTTGCCAAAGGGTAACCTTTCAGCTTCATGGGGTCTGAGTCAAACTATAGTTCAACATCTGCTCTGGTTTTCTCACACATGAGTGAGTCTTCTATGGAAAACCTTCCCAGCAGCTTTGGGTTGTAGATGGAGACTCACCATTGGTCAAAATATCTCTAAAAAGAAATCTTGCTGACAACTCATCCATCCGCATCTTCCTCTAGGCCTTGACCTTGCTAAAGGGTCATAGAATCACTTGTCATTCTTCTTCCTACGCCTCCTGCACTTCCCAGTGGTCTTGACATCTTCATCGCAAGTGCAACGTTCCATAATGTAGAAGTTATTTGTCATAATCATACAAAGTGCAAAATCTTTCTAGAGCCTTAATCCTATCTTTAGCCATAATTTGTATGTTGATGCATATGGTGGAAAGGATAGAATCTTTTAAAACATTTATTCAATAAAAGGCATTTAAAGATACAAGGAAAATCACATGATATAAATGTTAACTTCCAAAATATCCAAGTCCTATAATTTGAAATAGGGACAATAAATATGTATCTCACAAAGCAAGGCAGGTAGGAGAACTATACAGCCTTCTAAAACAACAGATTGTTAAACAATGCTAAGAGAAGTCTCCTTCAGAAGTGGAAACAATTTGCTCCTATTAAAAACATGCAGGTACCCCTTCACTCAGCCCCTACTAAGACAATCAACACCTACAGTGAAAATCTCATATTCTCTAAAAGCTGAGTTTCATTTAAGTGAGGATTAAGCCCAAATAACTTGACCCCTGCTAAGAAGCAGCAATGTTACAAACCAAGATATTTTCACTAGACACTGCTGGACTTCCACAGGGAGGCTCCAGGCAAACAACCATCTGTTGGCATTACACAGAGTACCATACAATGTGCTCAGAAGCTCTAATTCTCATAAATCAAAAGTTCTACTTGAATGCAACTGATGTATTTTAGAGAAGGCAATCCTGCTTGGAATCAGATTTGTCACGGCACATTCTTTAATCCTTAGCAGTATGAGCTCTGTAAACACAGTATTTGAAGTAATATAACACATTATTTCATATAAAAGCCTTCAGAGTCTTGCATCCCTGAGTGCTTTCTAGTGAAACAGCCAAGTTACTTAAGCTTCTGCTTCTTTTTATAAAGCCAGGGAGAAGTCACAGTACTATCGGGCAGTGAGCTAAGAATTATTTGAATATTGAGGAGAGTTAATGAGACAGAATAAGAACTGTTTCAGTTGGCAAGTTCTCACGTGGCAAAGGTTCATGCAAATGTAAAAGTAACATGAACTGAAAACAGAGACACTATCATCTCTTTGCTACTTACACTCCCAAACCATGTGCTCAGGAGCTGCTCTGAGCATGTAACAGTGCCAACTTGCTTGAGTATAATCCTCGTGAAAGATGGCTGCTTCCTTACAGCAACCAAGCATTCGCCCTTTTGCTGCCATGAAAGACTTTGTGTGAGAATTTAAATCAATTAAAACCTGTCAAAATTAGCCAAGTAGTATTTTGCTTGTAATTGCTCTTCTATGATAAAGCTCTTGGAGAGCAGATATGAGAGAACACTTTGGAATTAAAATAACAGAAGCCAACCCTCAATTTGATACTTAAGTTACAACTTTGGCAAGAAGCATTATTAGGAATTAACTAAAGAGTAGACACCAGAGGTAACAAGGTACCAAGCTAAAAAATTAAATCAAGTCATGGTGGAGAATCATTGAAGAACAATGGAAAAGACTAGATATTAATGTAGCCACGGTGTATTGATAGATAGGACAACAAGCACAAACAAAAATGGGAAAAGTGAACATGATAATCTATAGTGTAAAAGATAAAAATATTAAACATTGTTATTCCCATAAAGCCTGTACATGATAACCCATATTTACCACAAAGCAGTTGTATGGTATCTTGGTGTGGTATTGTAAAAACTATGTCATATATCATTCTCTTTATTGTCTTAATTTTGTCTTTTTTTAAAAAAAAAAAGCTAAAGATAACTAAAGGGTTAAATGGATGTATTCTAAAAGCCCCGTTCACATGCATTAGTTATAATGAGCACTCAACGGAAGAGTATTATGATTATATTCTAATTTTTACATGGATCTGTCTCCTTCATTACATTTATCTTGAAAAACTGTCATCACTAATCAAAATGAAGAGCTACTCTTAGTTGTGAAGTTACTATACAATGAGTGGTGATTCATCTTGAGTGTCAACTTGACGGGGTGTCGAATCACCTATGAGACTGAAGCACACCACTGTATATGCCTGTAGGAGCTGAGAACATTAAGGGAAAAGATCCATCCTGAACATGGATAACAATAACCAGTGGGGCTGAGGACACAGATAATTAAAAGGGGGGAAAGCAGGAAGACAGTGGGTTGTTAGTATTCTCTCTCCTCTCTGTGTTCTGGTCACTCATAATATGAATGGTCCTGCTATGCCTTCCCTACTATGGCCCCATTATCTCTGTCAGGTATTTGGTCACAGAATGAGAAATCAACTGATAACAAAATGAATCCATAAGGTTTATCTATAGGGCATACTGCACTGAGCATTGGTAGTATAAAAACACGCCCACATGCACAGTGGTACTTGGATGTATTCCACTTAGTTATAAAGAATGCAGTATGAGTCAATGTTCTTTATTTTCCTTAAATCTATAGTCAAAATCAGAACTGCCTGATGAAACCATGTTCTAATGGAACTTCTGTCCTTTGCTCCATACTCTGCTCCCTTGAGTCTCTCTGGTAACTGGTTTCTCTCCTCTTCAGATAGAAGTCTGACTTGATATCCTAACTAGATCTCAATATGAACTACATTCCAGAATATAAATTTTAACCTCTAATTGAAATCTCTCCTACTTTACATCTGGCCTGTTTCATTCCTGTGTCTAATCCGAGTCATTGGAACCAACGGTGCTTCCTTGTTTAGATTCCATTTTTTTTACAGAAGGAAGTATTTATGTAGAGAACCAGTCACGCTTGGTATTGAATTCTGGATATCCTGGGAGAGACTAGTGTTCGCATATGTGTACACACCAGTGAGTTTGACATCCTTATGTGTTATTTACCTCACTTCCCCTAGCACATCATAGACACTAGATTTTCCTGGGGAATTTATACTTGACATTTTAAAAGTGATCTTCAACTTTTGGCCTGTAATTCAATGACACAATCAATCTCTGTTTTTTGAATCCACCTGTGGAAGGCACTATGTCACAAAAGTCTCAGCAAATATTTGTTCAGAAAACAAGTGAACTTTCAACAAATGAAAAGTAGAGTATGGCCACAAAATAAGTAATGGATTCAAATAGGAAGAGAAGAAGTCCAAGTATCCTAATTTGTATAAGATATAGTTATATAAATACAAGATCCTAAGGACTCCACCAGAGAACTGATAGAGCTGATACAAAATTTCAGCAAAGTATCAGATAAAGATTTAACACAGAAATTCAGCAGCCTTCCCACATGCAGAGGAAGGAACCAGGAAACCAAACCCATTTATAATTGTCACACAAAATTACTAAGAATATCTACTTTAAAAAAAGATTACAGATATCTGAGATACATGAGCAACAAAAAACCTAGAAATCCAATTATCGTTTATCACTAGAGATCTACTCTTTTAAAAAAATATAGCATATTTGCTAAAACCATAAGAATGACATATTGATGAAGGAGTTATCAAAAACCTACTGAAAGTTTACTTTTGTAATTAAAATATTTCATGACTATAAACTGGTTTTAATATGAATCTTTTGCATAAAAAGTTTAGCATTTCCAATAATTTAGTATTTATCATGATAAAAAATGTTTCTTAGTAAGACAGGTAAATTGAAACAGTGACATTTATGTACTTATAAAATAAAATTATAAATATTTCTATATCTCTACTTTTACAAGCAGCACAAGAGTACTTTATAATTATTAAGTGAAAAGATGAAGATTTATGTATAGATCTTTTAGAAGTTGGAAAATGTCCCCATTTGATGGATAAAATTGCTTGTGATTTTCCCAATAAAAATTTGATATTCATCTCTTGAAAACTTAACTTTATAAACTAATTTGGGTGAGATTTTCCTAAACTACTGTATGCTTCTTGACCTTTCGGTAATGTTTTAACTTTTTTGCTAAATTGGAAACACCACAATCTTGGAGCCATAAATAATTTCTATTAGCATTAAATATATAATACTTCAGTTAGAACTTACCATTTCTGGTAATCATGCTGCTTGTATTTACTGTCTACATATACTAGGACCTCAATTGACGTTTAAAAAAAAAAAGTTGAAGAATTGTCCAAATTTTCAGAAAATAAGAATATACAGAGTGATTTCCCCCTCAGCGACAACACACAAAAGGGAAAACATACTGGCTACCTCTTGTGTAATTCATAACCCCCTACCACAAGGACTGATCTAGTATACACACGGAGGATGGCCCCTTGCGGGTTGGGGACAAAAAGGAGGGAAATGGAGGTGCCATCACAAGATTTGTTCATACAATGTATCTAATTATCGACAATAAAGATATTTTAAAAACAGTCAGCTATAGGTAAGCTAGAGTAAAACACTGACCCAAGCCAATACATGTTTATTAAGCACCTATGATATGCCAGACAGTGTCAGCAGCATTGAGAATACTATGAACTGTGTACTAATGAAGTTTTCACTACAAATATCTAAAATAACTTTTAAAAGGAAAGCTTTGTTTGTCAAAGTTTTAAAAGTTTGAGTCTATGGTTTCTTGGCCACATTGCTTTGATTTCTAAACTATATAACAGTGGAAATGTGGAGTAAGAAATTATTCATTCCTCTGTGTCAAGGAAGCAAAGAGAGAGGATGGGGTGGATTCTGGGTTCCAATATACACCACAATATCACACTTGCAATAGCCTAACTTCCTTTCATGAGGCCCCACCCTCTAAAGATCTGGCTTGGAAAGAAGGCTTCCACAGATGGCTTTGGGAGACATTTAAGAATCCAACAGTAACAGGTGGGTGCAGATAACTACTGTGACTTCCTAGTGCACCTGTGGACACTGGTACACAAGGCACAAAGCACATAAAAATGCAATAACAATACATAAGAAATTCCAAAAATGAAAATAAAGAAGGACTAGGAGACAGTTACTTTTGATAAAATTATCATGGGGTCAATCACTCTCTCTTCCTCTTTTCCCTCCCTTCTTTCCTCCTCCCTTTCTCTGCCCCCTCATATGAAGTGGTATCTGGAGCTTCTGAGGAGAAATGGCAATGGTACATTCAAATGAGCATTAAAATATCCTATGAATTAGCCTGGCACAGTAGCATGATACATGTATATAATTCCAGAACTGGGGAGGCTAAAGGAGAAAGGCCAGCCTGAAGCACAGTAAGTCTGAGGCCAGTGTAGATTACATAGCAATAACCTGCCTGAAGAAAAACAGAAATGAAAAACAAGATCATAGGAAGAAAGAGAAGAATTGTGGATTAAGTCAGAAATGCATCAGAGATCTGAGTATAGAGGGCCTCCAGGCTGATGTGATGACTTGTTCTAAGTCTAATGGAAAAAATGGAGAGAATGAAGTAACGTGGTTGATATTTTTAAGTGCCCTCTCCTGCTTATTGTTTGGACAATATTATGGTAATAGAAAAAGTCACAAGAATGTAGACAGAGAGGGCAATTTAATCCAAGAAGACAAGGATGGTGGGTGACTTGGTTACTTGGAACAGACGTGGAAATGGGCAGACATGGGATACACGTGTACAGATGTGAACCCTGTGGGATTTGTTAAAGGAAAGTATAAATGGTGTACTGCGGAGAACAGTCAACGCTGACTCTAAATTTCACCTAAGCAGCCATTAAACATAAAACATAGAGTTGCCATTTGCTAAAATATTGAAAATGGAAGAAAGAGTAGCTTAGTGGTAGAAATAAGACTTCTTTCTGCATTTGAGATATTTTTAGATCAGAGGGTGTCGTAGTTGTAAGGTCGGAATTCAGGCTAT
>PVHP010003253.1:54642-80453 GCA_004024765.1 Zapus hudsonius
GGTCTAAACCTGCCTCGTGTGCTTTTTTCGCCACCCTTGGTGAAAAATGCCCGGCAGCTCGCTTTTCCTCCTATTAAAACCTTTCCTTTCAGAGTGGTCTCTCGTGGTCATTTCCATTCTAACAGTAGTCAGCCACATGCCGCTGTGATGAATCTCCAAGCCAGGCACGGTTTTGAGAGAAAAGTATTTATTAAAGTAACAGATACAGGAGAAGTTCCATAATGAAAAATTGGCCCCTTTCACAGATCCAAGCAGAGAGACAGAGGCCCAGCACCTCCAAAACCAAGCAAGCAACTCTAACTGTAACTCACATAACAACAGGATTGCCAGACTTGAGTTCTGGCTACTCTTTTGGCATATGCATTCCTAGAATTTTGCATCCAATTTAGAAATACCTCAGGGCCAGACCCCAAGAGGCCAGGCCAAAGTGACACCTCCTGGGCCAGAAGGCTGGAGACAATTCACAATTATAATAAACAAAATTATAATAAATTCTCTTAGGGGACATCTATTCAAACTATCACAGAGGATTAAGACCTAACTGCAAGACATTTAAATATTTCAGCATATAGGTGTGTGGCATAAGGAAAACAAGGGTGGAAAACGCAGTAAAGAAGACAGCAGGGATTCTATTCTTGTCATATCTAATACAGAGACATAGAAGAAACCAGATCCAGGAGAGGCCACAAAAGAATGCAGTGAGGTAGGAAGAAGCCAGAGTAGCCTTCCTGAAAGTACTACTCAGCAGTGGGAGGTAAAGGATTTAATACTACATAACACACTAAAGAACTTTAGTACTGAAGTACAGGGCCAGCAAGCCTTGAAAATGTTAGCATGGTGGTTGCCTTGTTTATTTGCCTGTCTGTTTGTGTAAGATAAGGTGTGTTAATGATTGTTGCTCATAAAAAAAAGAATCTTAGTGAAGGGATGGGAAGATGGATCAGTGGTTAAAGGAGATAACTTGCAAAGCCAGCCTGCCCAGCTCAATTCCCAAGCCACCTAACATAACCTGGACATAAAGAGTGCCACAAGCAAGAGGCTCCGGCATGCCCAGAAATACACATGTATATAAATAAGTAAATCCAAATTTAATTTTAAAAATTCCTAGGCAAAGAAGACTCCCTTAGATTCTGATGGTGTAAGACAGAGGTGAAGTAATGTCAAGAGCAGAGTCCTGAAAGACTCCAAAGGGATGGAATTGAAGGTTCGATGGATGACAGAAGAGTGTTAGAAAACGAATTCCAGGATCATGAATAAAGAGTTATTTGGAGAGTGGCTGGGTAGATGTTGGCCAAAGGATATAAAAGTTTACTTAGGAGGAAAGAAGTCAAGAGAGCTATGATGCAGCACGATGACATGCTGTATCCTCAAATGTTACCAAGAAACCACATTTCACATTCTCACCACAAAACTAAGCACACATTAATTACCTCAGTTTAGTCATTCCTCAGTGTATATATGTTTCCAAATATCATAATGAATAGAATTAACATGTTGAATGTTGTCAATTAATATTATTTTAAAACATCATTTAGTGATAATCCCTAGAATGCAAAAGCAGATAAATTCAACTAACATGAATTAAGCAGGAGCATCCCCTCAGATAAGCAGGGTTGGGGGGGGGGAGGTAAAGAGGAACAGTTACCCAGGAGTAACACTCAACAACAAGAACAGCACCTCTCCCCCCTGCAGAATTGTAGGAGGTAGGTGTGAAAGACAAATGAGCCCGATTCGAAAGAGCTCTAATGACAGAAGTATCTTCAAGAAATAGCCAAGTTCTTTTAAAGTTCAAAGTTAAAAAAAAACTCATTCAGGAAGGAAGTTAAAGAAATAGCCATATTTGATAATGATGCATGGGGAGGTTTGGGGGAGGGGGCAGAATCTAAGACTCTAGAATAGGAGTGAATTTGAGTCAGGTAACAGAATTTGTTATGTGGGTGCATAGGCAAAAATGTATGCACATATACATATTACATGCATGCACTTTGTGTGTGTGTGTGTGTGTAGAAGTCTCAAAGTAACAAGAGATGCCCAGGGATGCTTGGAATTATGATGCCAATGGAGCTAAACAGAATTATCCTCTCTCAGGAAAAGGCTAATAAGTATAATTATGACTTCCTTCTTTCCACCTATCTCTTCAGTACTTTGTATGAGGTGGGAAGTGAAAGGGAACATAAACCATGCCATGAATACGTCTGCTGTCCATTTCCCTTTAATCCCTTTCAAAATATGTCTTCAGAATCCACTGGGAGCTAAATTGCTAATCAACTCTATCTCTGTTTATAATTTGAAAGCTCAGAAAATTTTGTTTTGCTCCATTTATTAGACCCTTGTTTCACCAGATTTAAATTAGGCATTTAAAGTAAGTGTGATAATAATTTATTATATGGCCTCCAAGTAAATGTTCTAAACTACTTCTTAAAATATTACCAACTTCAGTGTGCATGCAACAGACCTGAGCTTGTGCACATGAGCTAAGCTTGCACACTTAAGATCACTAATTAAAATTTGATTTCATCCCCTCTCAACAATACTTTACAAAAAGCAAATGCAGGAGTGAAAAACACATGTATAACTATGAAAGAATAAAAGTACTCTAGTAACAAGTTTTAATATTTTCATGAATCCCATAGCACAATTTTGTTATCCTTGTTATACACTTCACATCTGAGCTCAGCATCCTAAGTCCCACTCCAGTCTTGGTACAAACACCATGTCAACTCTAACATAGCACCGCATCGATCAAAATACAGCAACCGCCATCCAAGGAGGAGAAGCAGTGGATTTTCTTTCTTGCGATCATTTACTTGTGGTTTTCTTCATCTTGTATCTTCATTGACTGATATGTTTGACAACAGATACACAAAACATGACACTGAGAGAACAGATCTTCAATTTTACTATTTGCTGGGTTTAAAGAGATGACAGATTCTGAAGCCTGTTGTGTTCCCCACGACTGGCTGTTTGCTTACTGCTTATTCACTCATCTCCCCACCATTACCTTATCCCCTATATGTCCTAGAATAATTATTATCACAGTGTGAGGGTGACTTTCCTGGAACTCCAGCTCAGAAATGGGTAGCCATGACCTACACAAGAACCTTTGCAACTCAGTACCTTGTGGAAAGCATTGTGTAAATAAAAATAATATATATATATATATATATATATATATATATATATATATATATATTATTACTACATATTGATTTGAGATTCAAGTCAGGTTGCCTGATGGGAATGTCTTTATTGAAACGGTGTGAGGTGGGGGTTAGAATTTAAATAATGCCCACCAAAAATTCCGATGCACCCCAAAGTTTAAAGAGTACCCAAGTTCTTGTCTACAAAGTTGAAGAATTAAAATCATAGACAACCAGATATTAAGGTATAGTGGGAGACTTTATTATTTAAAGGAACATGGGGAGCTACAGAGTTCTCCAGCCACAAGTGTGGGGAAAACACATGTCAAAGAGTTTAACAGAACTTTGCTGTCCAGCTAAACAAGCAGAAGAAGAAACGATAACAGAGGGCTCCCATCATGAGAAGGAGAGGTACATGAGGGAAAAAATCTGATGCCTTCCCCCATGGCTGGGGTGGGGGTAGGCCTTACCTTCCTAAGGTGTGATGGTTAGGTTTGTTGTCAACTTGGATCGTTCTAAGTATCTTGGGTGGGTCTCTGATGATGTTTACAGGAAGGCAGCCTCTCAGCAAGGGGCAGGATGTAAAGAAGTTCAAGGAAGCTAGAAGTAAACATTCTTCCCTGTGTGGGCAGTGCAGGAAGAAAAGTTCAGAGACTCAGGAAACCATTAAGTCTGGGGTAGGGTTGCAAGACCCCACCCTAAGCCTATATAAAGGTCTCTCCTTGGCTCCCAACCTGTTCCCTGTTCTGTGTGTGTAGTGTAGGTGATGGGTTTCTCTCTCTGCTGGGACCTGTGAAAGAGGGCCAGCCTCTTTGGCTGTTATGGAACTTCCCCTCAATCTGTAGTTTCAATAAATACTTTCTTCCCCCAAATTGTGCCTGGTTTGAAGATTCATCCCAGCTACGTATGGCTGACTACTACATAAGGCCAAGAGATTCAAGGTCCTTCTGCTACCCTGGCATGTGGGGGAGAGAGGGCCAAGAGTAAAGTCCTTGAGAATTAAAGTTCCCTCAGGTGAGCCAGAGAGACAGGTGATTGGTTCATACCTGACCAATCAGTTTTTGCCCCTAGGTTGTAACTCTAGCTAGACACCTCCCACTCAAGGGAAGGGTGTCTCTGGAGCTGCCTGACCCATCACATTATGACCAGCCATTACTCTCAACTTCTTCCTTTCTTAGCATCATGCATTATTAGAGGTAGCAGATAAAAATGTGTGTGTTAGTCCTGAAAGTAAAATTTAGTTTCAAGACACTATTCACATAAGGTGAGAAAGCTGAATAGATTATATGAGAGAAAGAATATATACATCTTCATGGGACTATGTTATATGGGAAATGAATATGAAATATATTAAAAAAAGAATGTGTAATAAACAAATATAAGTCATTTGCATTAAGGTCTAGAATGCATTATTTTAAAATATAGATATTTATAAAATGATATATTCTAAATAGCATATGAAATAGAGCATAAATTATTAACTCAAATATTAATTTCATCATTGTGCATATGTGATATGTATATAGGTATATGCATATATGTATGAGCAAAGTACAGTAGTTATTTGTAGCACAACACTTCATTTGGTCCCCAAGTATATACACAAAAAATGAAAATAAGAAAATAGAAAAAGACCGCAATGAGGGTCTTTTTTAAAAAACACATTTATTTTATTTATTTGAGAGAGACAGACAGACAGACAGACAGAGAATGGGTGCACCAGGGCCTCTAGTCACTGCAAACGGACTCCAGACACATGTACCACCTTGTGCATCTGGTTTTACATGTGTACTGGGGAATCGAATTTAGGTCCTCCTGCATTGCAGGCAAAAGCTTAACCACTAAGCCATCTCTTCAAACCCACAATGAGTGGTTTGTAATCTTTGTATTATTGAACTAAAGAAGTAACAAAGTGATTCAAGGTTCAGTGAAGTCTAGCCCATGAGCCAAGTCTGGACAGCAATCTGGTTTTGTAAGTAAAATTTGACTGTAGCACACCCACGCTTCCTTCATTGTTTGTTGTCTGTGGCTGTTTTCTTACCACAATGGCTCAGCTGTAACTTAGATGGAGTAAGTAATTCACAAAGCTGAACACATGCATTTCCCACCTGGAACTCTGCAAAGGAACTTTGATGACCACTATAAAATTGATTATAGAGAATTCTTTAAACCATTGAAATTATTTCTAATCATATGTTTACTGCATATGAAGAGGGATAATGAAGAAGATAAATCCCAATATATTTTCTTCTTAAAAGACTGAGTTAAAAAAAAGACAAAGTAACTGTGCCCAAAGTGACTATATCATTGAAGTGATTATCACAGTCTTCGTGATGGTCTTGTCCTCACTGGTATCCCTAACCCCCACCCACAAATAAAACCTAAGCAAATGGTACTGAAAATGGCACAAGCGTGAATGTTTATTAGCTTGGGCTGCTCAAACAAAAATACCACAGAGTGGGTGGCTTTTAAAGAATGGAACTTTTAACAGTTCTGGTAGCTGAAATCCAAGTTCACTGTACCAGCAGGGTGAAGTCTTTTATTGGTTGTACATGGTCACGCACCTGCTATGTTAACACACAACAGGAAGAATGATCTGTCTCACACTCCCTGCTTCCTCCCTCCACCCTTGGTCTTATAAAGACACTAATCCTAACAGATTAAGAACAAACTCAAATTACCTTATTTATTCTTAATTACCTCCAATTACCATTTAATTGCTGTTTATTTCCAAATACAGTTGCAACAGGAGTTAAAACTTCAGCATATAAATTTGGGGAAAACACGGGCTCGTGCATTGGAATAGGTATAAGCAATTATACTTAAATTTTTGCTCCAGACATAACATGTGGGTTTTTTTTTTCACTAAGAAGAGTTTGGCTCATCAAGTTTCATACCAATATGCAGCTAACTTTATTAGTATTAATAAAAATTGACAGGGTGTGTCACAAGGCAAATGATCCTAAACTTTATCAAACTACCAATTATTTTACAGCTTAGTGAATATCTTTCAGTCTGTAATATAAAAAGAATTGCTAAACAATTTAACCATGCTATTCTATGCTGTTTAAAACACACTCTAGATCATTCGTGAATTATTTTCCACATGAAGACAGAATCCATAAGGGGAAAAAACATAAAGCCAATAAAGAATAACTCTAAGTGATAAATCATTAAAATTCTTCTCACTGAAAAACGGCATTTGGGACTCCCCCTCTCTTCAAAATCACCCTTTCTAAAGCTTCGGAACTGCCCTGAAGGCTTCATTTATAGCTACCATATTGGATTTTCTCTGCAAGAATGCTCCAGCCTCCCTGTCAGGCCAAGGTTTGTTTTACACTTTAGTCTGTTTTACATTTCAAAGTACATAAGCAGCAGCATCAAAATTCTCAAACATTGTCATGAAAGGTTTCAGGACTAAAAGGTGGACCAGGAGTACATTTTCCACTTTAAATCACTCAAGATGTTTCAGTAAAACTCCTAGATCTCCCCAGTGTCATGAAGAATAAAGTCTAAAAATTTTAAGAATCCATGATTTTATTTTAAAAAAATATAATTCATTCTCTAAATAAAAACATTTTATATTAGGTAGAATTTTTTTTCTTAAGATTCTGTTTTCCTGCAAGCATTTCTCAGCATGAAAACGTGTGTGACTTTTACAGTTTGATGAGGACTCACCTTTTACATTCAACAAATGAGCAAAGTATTGTTCACTCAGGTTAGCATAGTGCTTCTGCTTCTCAGCCCCAAATAATTATAAGTGAAATGCCAGTGTCAACTAGGCACAGTGGTGCATAACTCTAATCCCTACATTCAAATTGCTAAAGCAGGAGGGTTGCAAATCTCAGGCCACCTTAAGCTACATAGAAAGATTCTGTCTTCTAAAGACAAGGGCTGGACGTGTAACTCGATGATAGAACACTCTCCTAGTGTACACAATGCCGTGAGTTCCATCCTTAGCACTGAAAAGCAAATAAACAAATAAGTAAAGCCCACAGTTACAGTGAGGATTATTATACTCTTCAATATTTGATAAGATCACGAGGCCTTAATTAAAAAGCTAAAAGAATGGTGCCATGGTTATGATTACAACTCCAGTTCCTAAGCTTAAGAAATATGTAACCACTGTGAAAACATCTGCAAAGTTCTGAACTGGATAAAGAACACTGTCACCATAACAGTAGAAAAAGGAAACAAATGTATTTTGACTATGTCTCTGTAATAGAGCATTTTGTTTTAATGGACTTTAGATACTTAACCCTAATTTACATAACAACCCGTCAGTCTCTGTTTCTTGAAATGAAGCTAATTTGAAAAAACCTTCTGATCTCAGTATAAGCTATTTTAGTTCTAAAGTTTATGAGAATGGTCACCTTTCTTTTAAAATTGCCTGATTGGCAGTGCTTCTGTCAGCAATAATCCCCAGCTAGACTTTAATGAAACCTTCCTCTCTTTCTTCAGGGCTTTGGATTGTAGGATGGCTATAATTAACTCCAGATTGACCAATGGCCAGTGAAGGAAACAATGCCCCACAAGAAGAGGATTATTACAACCATTATTTTGTTCTAAGTACAGCTTCTCCGTTTAGAAACTGCAAATTATTTATCTTTCTATGTTAATTTCAAATTACCAAGAAAGAAAAGGAAGCATAAAAAGATCCCCCCCTGAGCTGGGAGATGTCTCAGTACTTAAAGACACTTGGCTTGTAAACCCCAGGTCCCCAAATTTGAGTCTCTTCAATGTCCACATAAAGACACACACAATGTAGGCCTTTTGTCTGTAATCTGTAATCCTAATGCACCTATGGAAATGGAAGATAGAGCCAGAAGAATCCAGAAGCAGCAGCAGCAAGAGAGACCCTGTCTCAAACAAGATGGAAGGAGAGGAGAAACACCCCAAGGTTATCCTCTGACCTCTTCATGTAAGTGTGACAAGTGCACACTCATACACACAAGAATACACGCACACACAAATAAAAAATATACACGGAAAAAATACATGAAGATTTCCCTCACTATAGCTAAACAAGAAAATAAGCCATATGATGGGCATGATGGATTGTGTCACAATTTCCTAAATTATAGTTGAACCACATCAAGATGACATGTGAAGTCCTATTGTAATATAGCAAATTTCATTGGTTCTCCTTTCAAAATATATTCCAAATCGGCTCATTTCCTAACACCTCCACTGCTTCTACTTTGATCTAATGCGCACTGTTTCCTGATTGAATGCAGCAGCTGCTCTCTGCCCTAAGCTTCCCTCACACCCTCAACAGTCTATTCTGTGTGAAGAAGCCAATGTGATGCCTTACAAATATGTTACATCAGATCATGCCTGAGGACTAAAATGTGTCCCACCCACATCTACCCCTGACCACAGAATCACACATTGCTTTATTGAAGCCTTAACCACATGATGGTATTTGGAGGTGAGCCTCAGAGACCATGAATCAAATTCAGATTGGGTATGAAGGTAATGCACATATCATGAGATTTTAGGGCCCAAAGAAAAGACATTTTGGACATGGTGGTTCACACTTTTAACCCAAGCACTTGGGAGGCAAAAAAATGAAGGATTACCATGAGTTCAAGACCAGCCTAGGACTACAGAGTGAGATCCAGGTCAGCCTGGGCTAGATAGAGTCCCTGCCTGAAATAAAAGAAAAAAAAGGAAAAGGAAAAGACAACAGAACACTTTCTCTTGCTCTCTCTTGACCACATGGGAACACTATAAGGCATCCCCCTGTAAGACAGGAAGAGGGCCCTCACCACCTGATCATAAATCAACTCCAGAAATACAAGAAAAATAATTTCTGTTTTGTAAGCCATCCAGCCTACTGAATTTTGTTATGGCAGCCCAAGGTCAATTTCTTTTCTTAGAAGGTATATGTCTATCAATGACCAGCCAATAATATCTTATACCATCTAGCCAGTTACCTCAAAGACTACATC
The DNA here is from genome assembly GCA_004024765.1 of Zapus hudsonius. Taxonomy (NCBI): domain Eukaryota; kingdom Metazoa; phylum Chordata; class Mammalia; order Rodentia; family Dipodidae; genus Zapus; species Zapus hudsonius. Next base: position 63,737 of record PVHP010003253.1, read on the forward strand.
CCATACCAATTTTGGTCACTCTGCTGCAAGCACACAGGTCTTGCTTCCTCTTCCTTCAGTCGCTTCTCTTTCTTATATTCACACAATTAAATCAGCAAAGTATTCCTTAGGCATCTCCCACCAGTACTTCACTTCCTTCTCTGTTATTATCTCCACAGCAGACATCACTGTCTAGTCAGAACTATTAATATATGTGTATGTATATCAGTTTTCCTCCCCCGTTAGTGTATAAACCCCATAGGAAGATCACTGTCTCTTTTATTAACTACTGATTTTCCAGTGTCTTGAAGAATAGATTCTAGTACATAATAGAGATTTAGCAAGTACTTGTCAGATACATGAATAAATGCCATCAGTTCAAAGAACAAGGAGGGAAATAACTTGTAAACAAATGGATATTTTATTTTCAGATTGTAAAAACATCAGAAGTTTGAAGTTTAGCTTCTTAATAGCCTCCCCATTATAACCCCAGCATAATAAAACAAAATTTCATTATTTCTTCCAGGATCAAATTAGCCATTTGTCATCCACAATTTCCTTTATGGGGATTGTACACAGAAAGAGACATCAAGTATGGCTAAGTCATCTTGCATGCCATTTCACTTGCACTGATCAAACAGAGTTCCAAGGATGGAGAAATGGCTCAGTGGATAGACTGTTTGCCTACCAAGTAGGAGGACTGGAGTTTGGATCACTAGCACGCTGTTAAATGTCATATAGGCATGGTGATCAGCCTGTAATTCTAGCACTTGGGAGATAAAGACAGAAGATCCTCAGAATGAGCTAATAGCTAGACTTACCAAGTTGGCAGTCTACTTCAACTGAGAGGCCTTGCCTCAGTAAGTAAGGAAAAGAGTGATTGAAGATGCCCAGTACCAAGCAATGACCTCCACGTGCAAGGATTCACACCCACACATATCAATACACAATCAGACAAAGCGCTGTCTTATTTGTTCTCTTTAAAACAGGAAGAAGTTGGACACAACTTCTACCAATAATTCGTGTAAATGTATTTACTTTGGAGCAGGCAAGGATCTAGATGAAGGGAATTAGATCAGTGAACTAATTACCAAAAGTACTTGTTCTCATGAATAGTTGGGGATAGACAGGATTGAGAGGTTGGGTATAGGCAACAAAGAAAATAAATAATAGAGAAACAAAGTACGCTATAGGTAGGAGAGACTAGTAAGTTCTGTGGGGAAAAGTAAACTGTGGGGAAGAGATGGGAGGCCCTCACCATGACTGGAAGTCAAGTGGAGGATCAGATCTAAATGTGGAAGGAACCTAGACACAGTAAAAGTGTTCATGTTTGTGGCAAGAACAATCGCCTTAAAATGGAGAGCAATTGTTGCATTGGAGACAGAGTGCAGAGTATAGAAAACTGAGAAAGTGACGGGTTAAAGTGGCAAGAAAGGGCCAGATAACGAAGGATCATCCAGGTCAGGGGAAGAGTTGTGAATTATACTCCATGAGCAAAGAGAAGCCCTTAGAATGCTGAACAGCAGAGCAGCCATGCTATAGAAATCCAACATTCACGGGGGATCTCCGTACAGATGCTCTTTGACTTTGGGTGGGTTACATCCCAATGATCTCAAAGGTGAGAAATGCATTTCATATACCTCACATACAGCACTGTAGGGTCAGCTGTCTGGCCTCATGACCACTTTTCTCACTAAAGCTGCACCTCGCTGCTGCTACCCAGAATCTCTGGAGTATCATATCACACAGCCCAGGAAAAGATCAAAATTCAGAGTACGGTTCCTACTTACTGCATACAACATTCACACTGATCTAAAAGTGAAAACTGTTAAGTTGAATGATCACAAATCAGGCACTGTCTATAAATTCAGTCACACTGTGTTCTCTAACTACTTTAACGTTAAATTTTATTTAAGTTAATTTTTTTCTGCGACACAGTCTCACTATGTAGACCAGGCTTTCACAAACTCACAATCTTCATGCCTCAGGCTCACATAGGCTGAATTCTGTATTTTAATATTTTATTTATTTATTTGCAAGAAGATAGAGAGTGAACAGGTGCACCAGAGCCTCTATCCACTGCAAATGAACCCCAGATATATGTGCCACTTTGTGCATCTGGCTTTTCATGGATATTGGGAAATCACACTGAAGTCATTAGTCTCTGCAGGTAATCAACTTAACTCCTGAGCCATCTCTCCAGCTCTAGGTTAAATTCTTTATCCAAGTAAGAGTGTGGTGGCTAGAAAATGGTGAGAAATAAGCATATTCAAGGTATTTTTACAGTGTGAATCACATGGATTTTTAGGAGAAATATCACACAGAATAGCCAAAACATAATCTAAATACTCATGTCTTGTTGAATTTTCCCAACTGTCTATTAGTATTAGAATAAACCACTTTCTGTCCACTTGCATTCCCTACAATGTCATAAAGAATTTGACCATGCTTATGAAAGGACACACACACACACACACACACACACACACACACACACACACGCCGCCACCACCACCACCACTACCACCACCACTACCAATAAACCCCAACAAGGGCAGACTTTGGAAATCCTCAAGATAGGTAAACACATAGCAGTTCCCAGAGGGTGGTGGGCCCAGAGAAGACAAGGAAGTTCTAAACACTTTTTCCCACAACTCAGAGTATTCTTAATTTTCTCATTGCCCTGAAAGAATACCCACCAAGAAGTGACCTAAAGGAGGAAGGGTTAGTTCAGCTTAGACCCTGCAGGGATGCAGTGCCCCCAGGTTTAACCTACAGGAGGTTTAGAGCAACAAACCCTCATGCTAGCTTGCTTTCTCCTATTCTCTTTCAATCCAGGACCCCAGCCATTAAATAGTGCTGATCGTATTGAGGATGTGTCTTCCCAATTCAACTCACCCAACCTAGAAACTCCCTCCCAGACACAACCAGGGGTTTTCTTCTGTGGGATTCTAAATCCCATCAAGCAGAAAAATTCAGATTTACTATCACACTCACTCATTGCACCTCTCTATCTGTATCCTCTGAATCACTATATTTAAAAAAAAAATTCTCTGGGCCTTAAAATTAGTGTCTGCAGGGGTGATTTTAGCTGGTAAGCCCTCACTTGTGGGATCAGACATTCTCCCCAGGTAGATGAAGTTAAAATCAAATTAAATCTCAAGACATTCAGCTGGTGTATATTTCAGAATTGATTGCCTACTGGTAGGAAGACATCTTCTGACCTTTTAGGGTCACAGAAATTTTCTACGAACTTTGTGTGACAGCAAAGGGAAAACAGTGGACTGGATTGTTTTGGCTTCTTTGCATCCAACATAGAAAGAGAAGGGAGATGTATGAAGTTACAGAAAGAGGGGTAGATTTGCGATATAAATCTAGGAATCACCACAAGCAGCAAATGGTGTTCAAATATGGGGTCACGAAAGGGGGTCACAGAACTCTAAGTAACAATGAAGTATAAAACCAGACTTCTAGAGCACTCAAGTTTTAAGCAGGTAGAAAGGTTTAAGGAAAAAATAAAGGATAAAAGGTATAGTCACCTAGTAGGAAAAATAAAAATGAATTGTCCTAAATGGCAAACAAATATTTAAAAATGTGTAAAACACATCTTGAGGAACTGGGAAGCACAGTGTTGTCAGACCACTCAAGATGAGAGAGAGTTGGCAGTAGAATTTCAGTGTGGAGGCATTACTAGACTTGGGAAGTTGCACTGTAGTGCGGAGGGTAAATGTCTGCTATAGAGGACATTCTAGAGACAGAGGAAGAGAGAAATTAGAGTCATGCACAAAGGCAATCCTTTCCATCAGCTTAGCGGTAAAAGCAAGGATCGAAATGGGTTTATGGCTAGTGAATGTGCACTTGGATGGTCCAGCAGAGAGAAATTGGACCGTCTCCTTAACGCTGACAGATAAAGAAGCAATGACCAGGGGAACGCCCAAGATTCAGCAGAACTCAAGAAGACTTGCAGGAATGACATCCTGGAGCAGGTGAGAGGAGAGTGAGGGCAGAAAAGGAGCACCTGTCACTTTCCAGGATTAGAGCATGCACAGGGTTTACCAACCAGTAAGTGTGCAAACATTGACAAAGCGGTTTCCTACCTTAGGAGCCAACTACCTCTGTTGGATTTAGCAAAAACAATGTTTTGGGGACCTCTTTGTACATTTGCCCTCAGTTAAAACCCTGGTTTAATTAGTGAAAACATGCTGAGGGGTCGATTCCAGGTTACGAAGGTCTAAAATTCTTTAGAGAGGAATGAAGAACAGTGAGAAATTTGATACTGTGAAGCTAGCAAAAAATAAAAATAAATAAAAAATTAAAAAAAGAGAACATCCCTTCTAGATTTGAAGCCTCGGATGGAAGAGGCCACTACTTAGTATCATTGCTGAATTCAATGTTCATAGTAACCCCTCAATAAATACCAGTTGATTAATTAGTTAATTCAGCCTTACAGTTGGTCCATGTTTGCATTAAATTTTCTACTCTCTATACCTATGGTTTGCTTGTCTATTGTAGTAATAATCTCATGTCTCACTCTCACTAAAATGAATTTTCATTGATTTCTCCCAACTTTGGAGTTTTGTTTGTTTCTCTTTTTGAATTAGTGGTTAAATATCATAAACATTGAATTTTATATAACCTTTGTTAGTGAAGTCTTAGAAGTATATGGCATGTAATAGCTATAAAATAGCATAACATGTACAGTTCAATGGCCATATTATAGATAATTAATGAAAAAATAAAATGCCCTGGGAAATCATGTTAAAATAGCTGTTAAATATTGAAATACATGGAATAAATGGGAGGCAAAAGGACAAAAAACATGTTGAAATAGCCTTGTCTGTCAAAGATAATAGCTTTTGCTGTTGCTCTGGCAAAAATGATTGTCACGGTGGGGTTAGAAACACATAAGACATTATCTGTTGAAAGAAATAGCTATTTTTTTGGTATATGAGAATATCACCAGATGAAGGTTTTTACAGGAACAAATCACTTTCAGAAAAAAAAACTTTATTTTTTAAATAATGTTCAAATATTTATTTTATTCTTTTAGGAGGAAATGGATTTATTCAGGCTTACAAAATCCCAGGGAATACCATCAATTGCAGAAAAAGCTGACTCAGTTCCAAAGATCCAAGCAGAGAAAGATCATGAAACAGCCAGCAAACACCAACACAAGCATGCACGAACCACCACAGCTCCATCTACTCTCCACACACCTTAGGGCTGGACTCAAGATCCATGCCAGTGACATACAGAGACAGAAAGAAAGATGCAGACACAGAGAGAGTGAGCATGAGTGCTAGTGCCTCTTGCTAATTATAAATGAACTACAGATACATCTGACTTTAAGTGTATGTTGAGGAATCAAACTCAGTCTGTCAGGCTTTCCAAGCAGTGCCTTTAACCACTAAGCCATCTGTCATGGTTTGATCCAGGTGTCCCCCACAAACAAATGAATGTATTCTCAGTGATCGATCCTCAGCTGATGGCTGTTCAGGAATTAGAACCTCACTAGAGCTGTGTTGTTAGGGGAGGACTTATGGGGGTTATAAGCCAGCTTCCCCTTGCCAGTATTTGGCACACTTCCCTGCTGCTGTTTCCAGTGCTGTGGCAGAGGTGATGTCCACCCCTCTGCTCATGCCATCGTTTTCCCTGCCAAGATGGAGTCTCCCCTCGAGTTCATAAGCCAAATAAACCCATTCCTCCATAAGCCACTTTTGCTTGGGTTCTTTAGGTGCAGCAACTAGAATGCTGACCACAACACCACCTCTCCAGCCTCTGTTTCTTAATTCTAAAGAAGGGAAGAAAACATCACTCAAAGACTTCTTTGCACTACTTGGTAAAGTCAAAGTTTCATTGCATCAAACTCCCTAGGAAGGCATCAATAACATTCACTTCAAAGGATATCCATAAATAGCTCCATCCAGGAACTACACATTGAGGAGATTCAAGGTTAGAGCAAACACTTTGAGTAGTTTTGATTAAGGAAGCATTTCAGGAATAAATTTCCACTGTACAGAATTAACCCAAACTATATAAAAATACCCTAAAGGTTTTTTTTCCTTAAAAAACAGTATTGGGCTGGAAAGTTTGCTCAGTGGTAAAAGATTCATACTTGAAAGCCTGATGGCCTCCATTCAATTCCCCAGTACCCATGTAAAGCCGAATGCACAAAATGATGCATGCTACTGGAGCTTGTTAGGGCAAGAGGCTCTGGAGCACCCATTCTAAGTCTCTCTCTGCTTGCAAGTTAAAAAATAAAATATTTTCAAAGGCAGTATCACTAAAGGTCATTATTAAAACATATGATAAGCATTTACTTAATCAAAAGTAAGGCAAGAAAGGTCATTTAAAAATATTGTCATTTGAAAATATTAAGCTAAGTCTCAATTCAACTATGAGTCATGATTAAGATGTGATGGTATTATATATTTATCACCCCAACTTAAAAACTAATATATCCACTAAACCTACATGAGATAAAATGTTTAGTAGTCAATATAAATAATGAATTTACACAATATATATTATTAATCTATCTATAACTGTAAAAAGTATTTCAAATATATCATGAAATAGTCTATGAACCATAACCATCACCTCAGCACCACTGTAATAAAAAGTATGTGTCTATTGTAACTTTTAAAAAGTCATTTCATTCTTGAACTCTCATAGGATAATTTATGCTAATTTTTTTTCTATTCCACTATAGAAAAATATTGACTCCATCCATGTGATTCACAGATCCCTAAGTCCACTTGGGGTTTCACTCTTACACCATAGAATCATCTCTTTGCTCTCTATCCAATCTCCAGCGAAACCTCTACCTCTTACACTAGAATTATGTTCATTTCATGTCTACACATCATAGCTCACACTCTTAGTTTTAATATAGTATTAAATATTTACTCAACAAGACTGAAGTGTTTGATTATTTTCTATATTGTGCTTCTATTTCATTCGTCCCTATAAATATTATATTCTCTTCTAAACAAAACCGCGGTCTCCTTGAGGGCAGAATTCCTTGTTACAACACACCTGTGCTCCTTCTACAATCACAGCTCCATGCCAGGGAGGTAATGAATTCTTTAAAAAAGCACCTTCAGTAAAAGCTCAGTGTCTTGAAAATAAGCAATCAAGCCAACTCCTGCTCAAAACATCGATTTACAAATTACAGAGCAGCAGCAAAAGGAAACTGGAAACTGCCTGCCACAATTAATTCACATCTAACTAGGATTAGGAACAACATATTCTATCAGTCATTTGATCTGCCACCTCATTAACTTATATAATATCTAGGAGGAAAACACATTTGCAATGTTTAGATATAACCTCAGGTTGATGAAATTACAATATAGAATACATGTGTTTTATTATAGTTTGATTCAAAATTTTCTACAAGGAGCATGAATTGCTTTTAACATTAGCAAGACATTGATAAAAATAACTAGTGTATTAATCCTCCAAAAATCAGATTATCTTCTTATTAAATTTTAATCTCTGGATTCTCAGATCTACTAGAATCTGGGTGTTTTTTTTTTTTTTTTGCCAGAATTCCAAGACTCTAGAGTCAAACAGCCTGAGTTTAAATTCCAAATCCATTCATTCCTGTTTATCTAATCTGCTCACATTACATAGTTACCAAATACCTAAATTTCTTCATGTGGAAAATTAGAAAATAACAGATACTATCGCAAAAGCTATAATAAAGATTAAATGAGTTAGAATATACAAAGCTGTTAAGAGTAACTCACATTTCATGAACACAAATATGGTTGTTATTTTTGTAGCTGTCAATATGTCCTGGGCATAAGAGAAAAGGCAACTTTCTTTTACATACGTCTATAATGTTCTCTTGGAAAAGATACCAAGTTCTCATGAAAACAGAGCACACATATATAAAGAGGCAGAGACAATACCAAGAAACAAAAGAGCTCTATAAACTTCATACAAATAATTTTAATTATTTAATTTAGATACTTAAAGTGTACAAAATATGCACAGGTTGCTTATGTGGACTTAAGTAATAAGGAAATATCTTTTTTAACAAGAAAGATAAATTGTTATCCTAATAGCATGCATCAGATAACTCCTGGGGATAGATCTAGGAGTAAAAACTCAAATCCTTTGGCATAAATTAGCATGGGTTGAGGCCTCAGTAGAAAAAGGTGAACCACTCAACATTATAAATGAAAAAATTAAAAACGTAAGGGAAGAAGTGAGATAATATATTGCAGAAATGTGTGTGTGTGTGTCAGTTGTGGTATGGTGCACTTAAGGTGCGAAGTGCTGGAGAATCAAACTCAGGGTGAATCAGGCCATCAGCTTCATGTTACAGCGGAAAGCTTTCTCATCTGCTGAGCCACCTCCCCAGCCCACAATTGTCTTTAATCAAAGGAAGATCCAAGCTGCATGGAGCAGCTCATGACCACAGCAACAGTACATTCTAGAAGGTTAGAAAAGGAAAATTGCTGTGAGTTTGGAGCAATCCTGGGATACATGATGAGACATGAGACCCTGTATGGAAAGATGAAGGCAGGATGGAAGGAAAGAGGAAGAGAGAAAGGGAAAGAGGAAGGGAAGGAAGAAATGAAGGAAGGTCCACTTGCCAGCCATGTTCAAGCAAAGCAACCAAAACTAAACTCAGTGAGACACACACACACACACACACACACACACACACACACACACACACGACATCAAAGTACCATGAGAAACAGTTGGTGAGGAGTAGGGAAGGAGAGAGAGGGGGACAAAATAGGGAAAGTGAATATGATCAAAATGCATTGTATACATGAATGAAACTGTCAAAAAAACATTTGTTAAAAAGCAAGGAAGGGAGGGGGAAAAGAAAAGATTAAATGTGTTAATTTTCGATGTTAAATTTTAAGAGTCTTATTTTGTTTGGAAATAAACATATCAACTTTCACATGTACAAATATCTTCACACATACAGCTATCAACTCAAAAACATCAGTAAAGTTAACTAGTCAACTCGTTCTTCACTTATTTATTTCAATTTCGTGTTCAGTAATGAAACTTCCACACTTCCATTGACATGGTTAGGACAGACCAAGGCAGGAGGTAAGGATGCTGTCACACCAGCCGAAGCAGCTCTCTTCAGAACAGAAGTGTTTGGAGTCTTCTCTGAGGGACACTGGGAAGTTTCTGGAATGCTGACCTTGGGCCACACTCACTGTGGTTAGTCACTGTGTTCCCTCCCCCACTCCAACTTGTTTACTCCAGAAAAAGCTTACAAGGCCTCGTCTAACCTGTCACTCACAATTTATCATCCTTTCCTCCCTGCAATGCTTTCTTCACTAAATACCCAGGACACCACTCATGTGGTTTCCTCAGTGCTTTGGCCTGAGTCTACATTTCAGAGGCTTTCACTGGCTCCTGATATTTCACAGCCCTAAGGAAGAACCTATATGGCTGTTCTCCTCTCCTCTCCTCGCACTGCCTTGGGCATCTCAGCCTGCCTCATAGCTCATGCCCTGACAAATGAACACCTCTGGCGATATTACTCTCCCATGTCCATGTTTATATGTCCAACTGCCCACTTGAATTTCTTATAGATGTCAAGGTGTCATTTAAAGATTGGAATAGGGCTGGAGAGATGGCTCAGCAGTTAAGGCACTTGCATCCAGTGACTAAGGCCCTGGGTTCAATTCCCCAGGACCCACATAAGCCAGACCACAAGGTGGTGGCCCTGGTGCATTCTTGCTCACTCTCTCTCTCTCTATCTCTATCTCTATCTCTGCTTGAAAATGAATAAATAAAATATTCTTTAAAAAGATTGGAATAAACATGCCCAGCTCAAAAATGTCTCCTTTCATAATTCTACCCCAGTAAATGGTTAGTTCCTTGTTTCTATGGAGGCCAAAAAACCTGAAAGATACCCTGTTTGCTTTCTCTTCCATCAGAAATCATCAGTAAATTTGACTGTATTGACACCCCCTAGAGATCCACCATAGACTCACTTTTGATGACTTCATTAACACCCTTGCCCAAGTACCAACCATCATACTTCTTTGCCTGAATCTTATCATAGCCTCTTATTTGGTTGCTATAAACCTATCCTCTCCCCATCTGTGAACACATACAATTTGGGTTAAAAACATCTTTATTATGAAGATATATTCTTAGAATTATATGACATTTAGCAGTATTTTTGGTTTCTACCCACCAAATGGTAGTTATTGCTCCTGTCTCCTCATACTCCAACTTGTAATAAAAAATAAATGTTTCCAGGGATTAGAGAAAGAGCTCAGGCAGTAAAGTGCTTGACCTGAAATTTAATCCCCAGAACCAATCATGGTGGCACATGTTTGCAATCCCAGCACTTGTGAGACAGAGACAAATGGATCCCTTGAGTTTCAAAAGATAGACAGTGAATGAGAAAAGAAAGAAAGAAGGAAAGAAGTAAAGGGGGAGGAGGAAGGCAGGAAAGGAAGGAGGGAGGGAGGGAGGGGAAAAGAACATTCTTATTGTGCTTATTACAGTCTACTGGCTGTGCACAGCCCCCCACAGTCATTCCACTTGGATCCCAGCATCTACTTCTCATGATCAGACTCACTCATCTCCATTCACACTTTCATCTTTGTTATTCCTCAAAGAAAACAGAAAAGTTCTGATCTCAATGTCTAGACACTCCCCCTCTGACTGCAGCCCATGCCTCTTGTTATCCACTGGCCTTCATCTCCTTGAGTTTTTTAACCAAAGAACTTCCCAATGAAGCCTTCCATGAGAGAGAGAGAGAGAGAGAGAGAGAGAGAGAGAGAGAGAGAGAGAGAAATGAAAAATGATGGAAGGGCTTCTTTCCCATGACACATCTACCATATAGCTTGTAACCCTCTGTACTAGTTACCAAATATTTTATTAATTTGTTGAAACAGGGTCTCACTATGTATCTGTCATGGTTTGATCCAGGTGTCCCCCACAAACAAATGAATGTGTTTTGGGTAATTGATCCTCAGCTGATGGCAGTTTGGATTTTGCAGCCTCAATGAAGCTGTGTTGTTGGGGGTGGGTTTATTGGGATTATAAACCAGCTTCCCCTTGACAGTATTTGGCACACCTTCCTGCCTCTGTTTCCAGTGCTGTGGCAGAGGTGATGTCCACCCCTCTGCTCATGCCATCATTTTCCCTGCCAGGATGGAGTCTCCCCTCGAGTCCATAAGCCAAATAAACCCATTTCTCCACAAGCCGCTTTTGTTTGGGTTCTTTCTGTGCAGCAACTAGAAAGCTGAACACAACAGTTTCCCAGGCTGGCCTCAAACTCAGGATCCCCCTTCCTCATCCCCGAGTGCTGGTATAATGAGCATATATCACAATAGTCAGCTGTTCTGGCTATTCAAATAGTTCTGGCTGATAAGCTATGCATGTACTAACTGGCTTAATGTCTGCCTCCACCTGACAGAATGTAAGGCCCAAGAATCAGGAGAGAGGGAATTTTCACCTATATTATACACAACAGTATTTTCTTCATATTTTCTTCATATGGAAAGATAACTACTGCATGCACTCAATAAATGCTTATAGAATAAGTGAGGGAAGGAAGGAAGGATGAAATAAACCTTGAAAACCATTTCCAATAAGTCCAAAAGGTCAGTGAAACCTCTGCTAATATCTAGGATACAACTACAGGCATCATTAGCAAAGGCTAAATTAGTTATCATAAAATTTATTTAAAATACAATTCATAATGCACAATGCAAAATAAGGATTTCTCAAAATGCTTCTGTGGTTAGGCATTTTTATGTCATGGGTATTTAGACAGCATAATTACAAGTCCATTAGCAGATACATCTGTAGACACATGGAATAAATAGACCTTTACAAGAAATTTTACAAAGCGCCATGAGCTCTGGTAACTCCCTTGGATCTACAAAAAGAAATATGTGTGCTGTGGTAACTCAAATAATTCAATTATCCACACCATAAGGTAGTGTAACCAGCAATAGTAATGGTGAACAAAGCTCTTCTCTACAGATAAAAGCCTTCATGGTTCAATTGTGAGTGAAATAGAGGAGCAGAATGAGTCCTGCTGAAAGCTGACAGCTACATGGAACCCCCTGAAGTTATAAATTGAGTTCCTCTGCTAATTACTGGTCTGAAGGGGACAGAGAAAGATCCACGTTTTATTTCTCGTGCTGAACTTGCAACATAAGCACTTGTGAATTTTACATTAGATTCAAGCTGGGAAGTTCCCAGTTACCTGGTGTAGATAACAGGGCCACCTCCCATGCAAATGAGGTCAGGTATTCCTTTCTGCCTTGGGTAACTAGCAGGGAGACATCAGTATAACTGGTTCTAATTGGGAAGTACATGCAAAAAAAGGAGTGGAGGGGAGAAACAGAACAAAAGCATGGATCTTATCTGAAATAAAATTTTAGCTATTAGATTATAAGACTATTCCAAAAGACGGTAATTTCACAATTTGACTCAATATCATGGTGTGACACACCCATAAATAACAATGCCAACTATTCCATCTACTTTCTGAACAAACTACTTATTGCAAGACCAATAAAGTTACACAGCAGGAAAGCACTTTAATGAAATAGGTCCAGTTCTCCAGGGAGGTGAACCTGTGTGGTTCAAACTAACATTTTTTTTTGATCAAGTAAACACTTTATTCTTCCCAATAAGAAATACTTATTATGTTAATCCTGGTCAAAAATGCTGTCAGAAAGAAAAATGATGAAGAGAGATGAGAAAGAAACAGCAGAGAGTTGTGATGTCATATCCAAAATGAATTTTTGAGAAGAAAAAGTAACTTCAATGTTTCTAACACACATTTTGTGACCCTCTAATGTCATGGAATGTCCCAGTCAACTTCCTATCAAAAGCACAACCTCATTCAAATTAGATAGTATATTAATTCATGCATTCATGTGACCAACAATTACTGAGCACATTTCTATGTAAAATGAATAAGTGAAAGAACATTCATGGGCTGGAGAGATGGCTCTGTGGTCAAGGCACTTGCCTCCGGTGCCCAAAGCCCAGGGTTCAATTCCCCAGGACCCACATAAGCCAGACCCACAAGGTGGTGGCCCTGGTGTGCTCGCTCTCTCTCTCTCTCTCTCTCTCTCTCTCTCTCTCTCTCTCTCTCTCTCTCTCTTTCTCTCTCTCTCTGCTTGAAAATGAATAAATAAAATATTTTAGAAAAAGAAAGAACATTCATAGAGAAACACCCTTATTATTAAATGGTTATCAATTTTCTGTTCTCTCCTTCTGGTTCTATTTACTTAACTATGTATCAGAAATATTAAAGAAACAGTAAAAGTAATGTTCAGGGTAGCCAATTTACTAAGATTTGGGAAGAGAAAGCTCATCTGTGTTTGTCCATGATGAATATTGTAAGTTCTAGGAGTCATAAAGACCTGCTGGGAAACCCCAGTGCCTTCACTTACAGACTATCTAAATGTTTGGGAACGCCTCCAGTCACCTTAGGCAGAAAGGATCCTAACTGCATTGACCTACTTGACAGCACCCTTCCATCAGATGTGTTTAACAAATTATAGCTCTTTGGGTTTATTTATTTATTTTGGATTTCTAAACTTACATAATGGCTTTTCTTAATTCCCATGAGCACTTGCTGGCAAGACTCCAGAAACACTAAATCTTATTTTTTTTCTCTTCAGAAGGAATTATTTCTGTGCTCATCAGCTCTAATAACATAAACCTCCAATTTTCATGCTTCTGGGTTCCACAAAAAAACCTAAAGAGGAAATTCCACCTTCCAGGAGCCCTTCCAATAAAATGAAATTCTTACCTAGTTTTGGCAAGGAATAGGGCACTTTAAAGTAGTCTTCATAAAATTCTATCAGTCTCTTTGTAATGTGGAGGGCATAGTCCCCTGATCCTCTTCTGATAGCGTCAGGTCTTGCATATAATCGTACCTAATTAAAAATACAAAGAGAAGGTACTTTAGCCTTTTGATCCTCACGTCTTACCTTCCTTACAAATGCGAATCTATACAAATCACTTTTGATAAGACAATAATTAAATAGGAGCCTTGTTCATACAGCAAAGCATTCTGTGTTTGAAAGATCCAAACTTAAAACAATTGAAGTAACCAAGCTGAGCAAGTCACAACCTCCTCGCTTTACATGATATAGAGAGAATTTATATACCTTGCATCAAAATAAATATTCAAAGTTATCACTTACATGTGCTTCCTAGAGATATGAAGGTATGGTGGATTAGTATAATGGATCCCTGACTCTGTGGAAGGTAGTCAGGATATGGTGGCTAAGCAATAGAGAAAATTCATGGTTTGTTAAAGACACATTGAATGAAGCTTTGAAAGTATTACCACACTGGGAAATGAAATGTGTGTGTGTGTGTGTGTGTGTGTGTGTGTGTGTGTGTGTGTGTGTGTGTTTGTGTGTGTGTGTGTGTGTGTGTTTTCCTCCTCCCCCCTCCCCCATGCTGGAATCAACAGTCCCAATTCCCAATATGCAAAGTAAGAAGTAAGAACAGAAAACTACTCACATACATAAGTAGTCATCATTTTGAAAGGCTGTCTTCAACTGTTTCTAGCTTTAAAACCCGCTAAAGTAATTCATATTTCTAACACAATCCGAGTACTTAATATTGATTCTTATAGCAAGCACCATAAATTATCTAGTCCTTGGCCAAAAAATAGAGTCTAAAGTGAGAATCATAAAACTGAACAAAACTAACAATTGTACAGAAAAGGTTAAAATGAGATTAGTTTTCATAACACTTTCATGAAGCTATCCAGCATCTTTCCTTCCGGAGGCTGAATCTATTTTTCACAGATGTGGTCCCTAATCCTCATATCAATTCTGTGAATATGAAGTGTGTATTGCGTGCTGCAGTGGAAAGCACAGCAGCTTGGGAGTTGGATTTTTGTCCTATTCTGCCACGAAGCGAGCTGGGTGAACAAATTATTTAACCTCTTTGGGTCTCAAATGTTCTCGTTTATAAAGTGATGGTGTTGCCAGCCAGTTGCTAAAGTGCTTTACAATTCTAAAACACATTACTTCCAATCCCATTTTACAGATAAGGGAGTTTATGTCCCTTTCAAATCACTACAAAAACAAGTGGTTTCTTCAGTGTGTAGAAATGGATATTAATGTCCAACAGGAAAACAAAGCTGTATTCAGTCTTATAATAAAAATCAATTATACAATTAACTCTCTATTATCCATGCCCATGAGGAGAGAACAGAGATGGGGTAATAGAAGGGTTGACAACCGTGGAAAATACTATCTGACTTCATGTTATAAAGACCTGAAATTCAGGAGTTGGCGAGATGGCTCAGCATTTAAGAGCTCTTACTGCACAACCATGCAGACCTGGGGGGGGGACTGAGACTGATTGAATTTGATTCCCCAGCACCCAAATAAAAGACTGGACATGGCCATGTACATCTGGGATCCCAGCGACAGAGACCAGAGACATTCTGGACCTTACTGATGGGGGGGGGTAGGCATGAAAAAAGGGAAGCTGCTCTGGGTTGAGTGACAGACTGTCTTACAGAAACAGGTAGATGAGGAAAAGAAGGAGGACACCTAAGATCTCCTCTAGCGTCCACATGTGTAAAGAGGGCTTTACGTCTGCATGCACGCCACACAGACATGTGCCAGAAATAAATATAAAAAAGGCATGCATGTAACTCAGTAAGTTATTCACTAAATTCAATAACAATTATTGTGAAGCTATTTCCTCCCCAGTCACTGAATCAAATACCAAATTTAGTTAACAGTCAGAAACACTTTTGGCTGGCACTGGTGTAATACCAAAAACTATCAGGACACACCATTTGCAGAGGCAGAATTTGTCATTCAGAGTAGCGGTGGCTTCACTGTCCCTGGTACCTGCTTACCAACAGGCAACATTGTAAGTTCCCAAGAAACAAATTGGAACAAAAGATGAGTGTTCAAGTGACTTGGTGAGAAAGGCTCTGAAGAAAAAAAAAATAATAACCTGAGAAGGAAGTAGGGAAGCAAGGTAAGAAAGAGTGGGTCTAGACAGCCACTAGCTAAGCTCTAGGAAAGGAATCTAGTCCCTGTACTGGAAGTACCCACCAGACACCATCACTCATGTATGCATTGATTTGGTCAATAGATAATTACTTGGCATAGGCTTCATAAACTAATGAATGTGTAATGATCATTCTTAAAGGCCCTCTTAGTTATTAAGTGGTTAGTCATAACAGGTGATACCCGCTATATGGATGGCAAAGGTAAAAGAGCCAGTGGGCACTTGAAGCATGGTGCCCAGTTTTTAGAAAAGTTCAGGCGAAGTTACTGAAGAATTCATATGAAAACAATAGCCAGGACTATGGCAAAATGATGCAGTGAAGGTCACTGGCCATGCTCAGGAAACGACATTGATTTGGATAGAAAGCACAGCCACGCCTATCAACTCTACCAGGTAGTTCAGCATTCCCTAGCCCAACACAAGAGAAACACAGTTAGATCAATTTGGTTCTCAAGATTTGATGGAAATAATCCAATGTGATTGAGAAGACAAAACGTACATATGCTTAGCAAAACGTCTTCATTTTCTCATTCAAACATTTATGGCATACCTGCTGTGTGCCAGGCCTTGGACTAGGGAACAGAAATGGAACGATAAAATTCCTACTACAAAATGAACAAGACATTTATACTGACTGCTCTTAAGAGGTTCACAGCATGTGGAAAACAAACATATAAATCAACAACAAAAATACAATCTGAGAAATACAGCCATG
>PVHP010003254.1:0-61465 GCA_004024765.1 Zapus hudsonius
TGGCAAGGGATCCTGTATATCTTAGTACTCATCCCAGTCTTCCTGGCCCAAGTGTGTTGTCACTGATGGGTGTCATGCCTCCGGACCGTCTCCCCCACCACGGCTCTCACAATCTTTCCGCCCCCTCTTCCGCTCAGTTCCCTGAGTCGTGGTGGGTGAGTAATAAGGCTGCTTTAATGTTGCGAGCTTAGAGGTCCTTTCATTTACCCTAAGGTGGTATCTGTCTTTTTACATTAAGGTGAGTTTCTTGAAACAGCAAATGGATGGATCTCATTTTCTGATCCAACCTGATAACATGTATCTTTTCATTGGGGAGTTGAGTCCATTGATAGTCAGTTAATATTTTAAGGTATGTCAAGGTGGTTGTGTGGAGTTTGGTGTTTTCTTGGCCGTCATTTGATTTAACACCTGTTCTAATTTTGATTTTGTTTTTTCCCTCTTATAGCCTCTTGACTATATATAATATACATATATATATATATATATATATATATATATATATATATATATATATATATATATATATATATATATATATATATATATATATATATATATATATAATTTTATTAATTTGCAAGGAAAGAGAGAACATGAATGGATGTGCCAGGACCTCTAACCACTACAACAATCACCAGAAGCATGCACCACTTTGTGCATCTGGTTTATGTGGATACTGGGGAATCAAACCTGTGTTGTTAAGCATTGCAGCCAAGTGCCTTACCCACTGAGCAATCTCTCCAGCTACTCTTGAATATTTTTATTCCTCTCATTTTGAAACATTACGTTCAGTTTTCTGATCAGATCAGTTTTTATACTGTTTTTTTTTTTATGGAAAGCTTCTATTTCTCTTATGGATGTCTTTCCTGGATATAGCAGTTTGGGTTGGCAGCCATGATATTTCAATATTGAAATATTCCATTCCAAGCACTTCTGGTTTTTAGAGTTTCTACTGAAAAATCAGATGACATTGTGATGGGCTTACTTTTGTAAGCAATGGACTCATGCTACATTTACTTTCTTGTTTTCACTGTGTTTAATATTTTAATTATAATATTATATGGGTAATTTCTTTTCTGATCCCATCTATTTGTTATTCTGCATGTTTCTTGTATCTGGATAATATTTTGTTTCGTAAGATTTGGAAGATTTCCTTCTATAAGTTTATTGAAAATATTTTAATACAATTGTCCTGTAGTTTTTTTACTTTTGTTTTATTCCAGTAATTCAAACATTTGTTCTTTTTAAGACATCACACATTTCTCCCATGTTCTTCTCACACTGTTTAACACAATATCCATTTCCTCTCACTTGTCCTCAAGTCCTGGTATTCTGTCTTCCACCTTATCTATTCTATTGGTATCACTTTCCTCTGAATGTTTTAATTTGTATGTTTAAGTTTTGTTGTCTATTTTATTTTTCTTCAGTCTGTATCTCCTTATTGAGTTCTATTTACTTTATTTTCTTCTTTTTTTCTGGTTTTTTTTTTATTTTTTGAGTCAAGGTCACTAGCTCAGGCTGACCTAGAACTCACTCCATAGCTCCATACTGGCCTCAAAATCACAAAGATCCTTCTTCCTCAGCCTCTCAAGTGTTAAGATTAAAAGCATACACAATGATGCCTGGCATTAAGTTGCATTTTCATTCCTTCATTCAACTTTCTCATTTCATTCAGTTGAACATGTGCTCTCTTGGAATTCAGTAAGTCATTTGCTCATGTCCTCTTTAAGTTTGCTAAACATGCTTATCATCGCTGCATTTTTGCATGCAGTTTCTGCAGTTTCCTCTAGTACTTTTTGGAGTGTTCATCTATGCAACTAGGCATTCTTGGTGAGGATATCTTGCCTTGGTTTCTTGTGTAACTTGTTTTGTGTTCAATTTTGTCCACCTAGACATCATGCCTTTGTCATGTTGAGAATTCAGCAATAGTGATTCCAATGGGCTCACAGAGTGGGTTGGAGCCAGTCCTGCTCCAGTAACAGTCATGCTCTGCAAATCACTGGCCCTGGGCCAGAACTGCTCCAAGGGGTCTATTTGAATCAGACATTCCATGAACCCTGATCTTTCTGGTTGTGAATAGGTGGCCAAAAGTGTTAATGATGTTTTCCTATTAATCCTGGGAACTCTAGGGTGCTAGGTTATTCTGGCTGGCAGAGGGAGATTAGAATTTACAAGTTGACATGTATTCTGGAAAAATGATGAGTCATGGGAAGACAGTGGCCATTAGGTCACATGGGAAAAAAAGAAATACTTGTGTAAAGAAATAGCATTTTAATGAAATTTTAAAAAGGGGGTGCTGGAGAGATGGCTCAGCGGGTAAGGGACTTGCCTCCATGCCAAAGGCCCAGGGTTCAATTCCCCAATACCCACATAAGCCCGACCCCACAAGGTGGTGGTCCTAATGTTCTCTCTCTCCCTCTCTCTCTCTCTCTCTCTTTCTCTCTCTCTCTCTCTCTCACACACACACACACATCTCTTCTTGAAAATGAGTAAATAAAATTTTGAAAAATAAATAGCATTTTATAATGGTATGGTAAGAACCACTTATCTACTCAGAGATACATTGATTCTATATGGATTAAGAAGTTGAGAATTTGTTCCAATAAAAGAGTAGGAAAAAGGATAAAATGAATATCAAAATCCAACTTTTACATATTATGTCAATATTGTTAAACTAATAAAGAAAACAATGTGAGAAATAAAATATTAATAAAGTTCATGTTACCTCCCAGTATTCTGTTGATTACCCAACATCATCCTATTTATTTTTACTATTAACCCACTGGTATCCTTATTAGAATACCTATTTTGTAGAGCAGAAACCCTGGAGGTGAAAATGAGCCTGCTGTTTCTATAGTCAAATGCTCTATTATTGAGCTATATCCCTGAAGTTTGAGTTTCTTTGTAGCTCTCTAAATAACTTCAACATGTACCCATTATATGTATTTATTCATTTATTTTCTGAGATGCAACATGAGCTCAGTGATTTTAGAATTCTCCTCCTATGTAGTCAATTATATAGGACTAGGGGATATACTGTGTTAGAACACTTGCCTATCATATAGTAGATTCTGGGTTCAATCTCCAGAATGAGAGAGAAAGTGGAAGGGTTACGAAAGAGAGGAGAGGAGGGGAGAACAAGGGAAGAGAGTAATAAGAGGAAAGAGAAGATACAAAGCATAACAAATGATTTAACCCGAGCATGATGATCCTCACCTAGAATCCCACATTATAGATGCTAAGGCAGGTGGATTATGAGTTTGAGGTCAACCTTGGCTATATAGTGAGTCATTCAATGCAAAATGCATGTCCTACAATTATAGAATGTGATCTTCCTTGAAAATAGGCAAGGTAATACTGGATTGGAGTAGTTCCATAACATGGTTGCTAGTGCCTTTATGAGTATAGACGGTTCAAAGAGATACACACACAAGTCAAAGATCATGTGATAGGATAAGAGACAGGGCTTAAGGTGATGTAACGACATGTCAAGAAAGCAAAGGGTTACTGAGAGTCAGGAAGAGACAAGGAAGGATTCTTATCAGACAGGGAACAGCACTGCCCTCAGAAGTGTAGGAGAATACATTGTTGTTGAGGTAACCATGAGAAATTTATATTCAGTTAATTGTGATATGAAGATGAATTTGGTCACTACTATAGTAGGTAGCTTGCCCTGAAACACATTATGTCATCTTTTCATCTTGGCTTCTAATTCCACTACCATATCATGGCATGAACTCTGTTTAAAATATCTCTCAAAGTTGCCATGAGCTGAGAGAATTCTTATACACTAACAACAATTTCCAATTTTCCCAGTTGTACTTTTTACTGTTTAAAAAGATTTGATTTTGTTTATTCATTTTACTTGGTACTGTGTTACAAAAGTTCATTTTCTAAAAATATATAATATATTATGCAAATCCTGCCATATTCCTAGCCCCCTTGTTCTCCTAGTTTTGCTTCCTCTTCTATTTTAAAATTTATTTATTTAAATATTTATTTTTTTACAAATATTTTAGTGTTATATCCCATCTTCCCTGGTCCCACTGTCCTTGAGGGTTGTCTTCAGTGGAGTTATTAGTGTTCTTACAATGGAGTAATTAAGGCCTCAGTCATTCTTGGTGGCGGACATGCTTCAGGTAATCTCTTCCCACCCTGTGGCTCTTCCCCCTCTTCTGCAATGTTTCCTGAGCCTTGCCAGGGTCTGTTAGCAGTATGATTAAGTGTTGAGTTATCTGAAGCCTCTGGGTTTCTGTCTACATGAGTTTTGATTGGCTAATGTGTAGATTTGCTTCTCCTTTCATGTCCTATATACATCCGTAATTTTATCTATGTAAAATCTAGGAACCATATATAAGATAAAACATATAATACTAGTTTTTCTGGGACTACTTTAGTTACAGTAACACTAACACATCTTATATGATCCTTCAAGGACAACATGGGCATTTCTATTTTGGGAATCATGTACCACCCAGTCCATGTCTGTTTCTATTTCTGTCCCCCTTTCTTTAAAAATATTCCTTCTATAATAATTCTAAAGAGAAGATTTTCAAAGAGAAAAGCACAATCATTCCAGTTGAGAACTTGCTCTTGAATCTTATTAGCTTGTGACTCATAGCCCTGAAAAGAGCTAATACCTTAATTTCATATTTCTCTGCTCAAATGCAGACCAAGGCGTAAACTGAAATGAAACTTTACACTAATGGCTTCTTAATTATACCCATCTAAAAGCAATTACCTGGGTTTTAGCAGATACAAAGTTAGGGTTGATGGGACCAGCAGATGAAAAAAAAAATAAGATGAAAGGTCATCTGCCAAAAAGACCAGTGAAGAGGAGATAAAACACAGAGAGAAAAAAGAAAGAAAAAAACAGAGATAAGTGAAGGTTGATAAATTTCTAACAATAGTTTTGCCTCATTTCTGAAATAAGTTTGTCCCTTTCTCCCCTGTTAGAATTAAGGCTAAAGGAAAAAATATTTTATTTCAAGGATAGAAACAGACTAGATTCCAGACATTGTTACCTGAATTAGAATTACTTTTTGCCATATTTTTGGGCAACATTTACAGCAGAACCAGGCTTCTAAGGCATAATAGATGAAATAAGCATTTTTTTATTGTCCATGAGTTACACTGTTTAGTGGGCCAACAATGAGTTGTTATCCCCAATTCCTCATAGCATCTTTGATAAGTTATCTATTCAAGGACTCCATGCAACTTGAGCAGAGGGCAGGGTATTCACCAAAAGACCAAATTATCCTAATACTGGAAGCTTTTGAGGGCCCTCAACCATCTATGTTCCTAGGTTTGCTTTGATTATTTGCAATAAGAATATATACATTTATTGTAGGTTCAAAGGAGATACTAAAACTACAAATCAGGTTTCACTAATCCAATATAATAGAAAATAGTTGATTTCATTTATCTTCATGAAAAACTGGACTGACTTACAGATTTGACTCTAGGAGCAGGCTGGACAACTTCTCAGCATAAAGCAGAGTCTCAAACTGAGATTGCTGCCCGTGAGCCCATTCTGTGGAGGATGTGTTTGATGTACATCTACATGATCATTCAATGAACATTTTACATGTTAAAAGCCTTTCAGTTTCTGTTCCTTTTATCCCCCTCCTTCCCCCCATTTCTTCCCTCCCTCCCTCTGTCTTTCTCACACCCACACATAATATTCATTCCACTTTTGGCCTTTAACCTCCTCACATATTGGGCTTGTAGTCCCCTGTAGAATTTGCCATCTTTTCTCCTCTTAAAGAGAACAGTCAGCACATACCTGGTGTCATGTCCCAGAGGAATGGTAAGTCTCCAAGTCCTCCAAGATTTTCCCCCCTCTGGTACTTCTATCAATTGCGATGCCTCAACATTTGGAATCTCAAATTTTGTTTTATGAAAGGCAATGTCATACCTGAGCTTGGCTAGAAACAAACTGTTGTAATTAGCTATCTCATTGCTGGGCAGAAAAGAACCCAACCAAAAGCAGCTTGTGGAGGAATCGGTTAATTTTGGTTTACAGACTGGAGGGGAATCTCCACCGTGGCAGGGAAAATGATGGACAGAACAGAGGGTGGACATCACCTCCACCACAGCACAGCAAACAGCAGCAGGAAGGTGTGCCAAACACCAGCAAGAGGAAGCTGGCTATAACCTCCATAAGCCAGTCCCAACAACACACCTCCAGCAAGTTTCCAATTCCAAAACTGCCATCAGCTGGGGATCAAGCATTCAGAGCACATTAAGCTTTTGGGGGACATCTGAATCAAACTACTTTACCAGCTATAAATCAGTATCATAAGCACACACCAAAGTTTTTATTATTGATAACTATTCATATCCTGAAAGTGTGTAATGCAAGGTTGGGAGGTAAAACTAGTTTCCTGTCATATAATACTCCATGCACTATTATAAAAATTAGCTTCATTTTAATTTTTTGACAGAATTAGAAATACACAAAACTTTTTCTATCCATGACAACCGTATTAAAACAACAAAGTTAACATCTTCTATTATTTTTTCTAATTCTCTAATTTGTTGGTTCCTTTGTAAGTGTTAATTCATTCTAATTTTTATAAGAATCCTTTGCAACATGTTTTCCTCCTATTTTATGGATGATGCCATTGACATTGAGATAAATAAAATTCTGATGATAGGACATCTGTAGGTATTAGCAACAAGTCCACAACTTAAATTAATAATCTATGAAAACATAAATCACCTCCCACCATGAAAAAATACCCTCTACAGTGTGAGCTAGAGCCAGTTGTCACTGGCTTGGAAGATCTAATTGGCTGCATTGGTTCCCATTCCTGAGCTCTGGGATGTCCTCTTAGCAGCTTGATCCTCTATGTGATGGGTGTCACACCATATAAACTGGCACACCTATTCTCTCTCTCTCTCTCTCTCTCTCTCTCTCTCTCTCTCTCTCTCTCTCTCTCTCTCTCTCTCTCTCTTTCTCTTTCTCTGTGTCTGTCTTCCTTGTGGACATTGTACCAATTTTATCCTTTGTATGGTTTCCCTGGTGGAAACCAGATGGCTCCCATCATCTCCAATTTCATCCGTCAGGATTTTCAGTTACAAGCAAATGTGGCTAGCACTAAAAGAACTAGCACGAATTAGAATAGCTTTTACATGCTTCTGAAATGGAAACAAATGCAATAGATGTTTTCTCTAGGAGGCTTCATGTGTCTCCATTGAAATTCAGCAGGATAGAGAGAGAGACTGCATGCTTCTTGTCTAACCCAGATGGAGATCTGGTACTGAGTGGCACAGTTCTTCATTGGCTAGACTTAGTGGCTGTGGGAGCATTCCAGGTACACGGGCCACAGAACCATGACTAGAACAAAGAGGGAGAAAGGGAGTTTAAGGTAATTAAATGAAGCATGGGCTAAAGGGGAGAGAATTTTTCCCAAACTCAATGACTTCTTAGGGAGAGAAAATGGAGAACTGCAAGAAACAACCCAATGACTCCCTGCACCCTGGCTGTTGTGGTTTGAAAGTACAACGTCCCCCATAGGTTCCTGGGTTTGAACACTTGGCCCAAACTGGTGGCACTGTGAGGGAAAGGTTGTGGAACTTTTAGGAGGTGGCATTCTGATGAAGACAGCCTGCAGAGGAGTTAAGCCTTGAGATTTTATGGGCCTGTCAGGCCGCTTCCTTGTTAACTGGGTTCCTGCCTCTGGCTGGAATCTGAGGACACTACCTCCTTCCTCCATGCCTTCTTTCCTTCCTTGCTATATGGATCCTATTCCCTGGAATCGAGAGCCAAAATAAACCCTTACCTTCCTTATGTTGTGTCTGGTCAGGTATTGTGTCAGAAAAAGGAGAAAGTAACTAACTCATTGCCCAAATCTAAGAAAATGTTTAGTATGTTTCCATCCATTGGCCCCATGGGCATTGGGTAGATCACACAAATGCTTCCCATGGTTGAAGGAGGGTCTTTTCCAGCTCTTCTCCAGAGTCTACTGTTAAGAGTCACTGATTTGTTTACTCTGTATAAGTCAGATTCAAATTAAACTGACACTTGCATGACTTTCTTTCCTTTTTCAAGATTCCAATGACTCATTAGATGTATTTGAATGGCTTTGGAAGATTTTTCTACAGCATAAAAACACCCAGCTGACCCTTTAAAGATAGGAAGCTCCATTTTAAAATGGACGGATACTTGAATGTGAGTCTCAGTGTATAAACCAACCATTAAACACAGCCCTGTATACAATTTAGAAAGAGAGAAGGCAGAGCATTTCTTCAAATTTATTTATTTATTTTTTGTTATTGTTGTGGAGGGACGATTATTCCCTACACCAATTGGTTTCATGTTTTTAAGTTTGCTTGATTGATGCTCTGGGTAAAAGCTTCAAATGAACAAAATTTCTACTAAAAGCTGTACTTACATGATTCTCTCAAACCACCAGCATTTAAAGGCTAGAATGCTCTGGTTTCTAAGGTATAGAATAAAAGGATTTAAGAACACAATTAGGAACTTGTTCTAGCAATTAGAGCTGAGTTTAATTACAAACTAACCTCTTGACAGACCATTTGACAGTCAGTGCAAAGTGAGGGAAAGAGATCAGAAAACTGCTCAGAGCAGCAGTGGAAGAATGTTCCCACATATTTATTTCTGCTCACATTATCTCCGGGCCTGCTGCTACTTTCATGATAAAAAAGATGCCAATTTTTTTCTTTAAAATGGCTTATTTTATTTTTAACCTGGCAATGGGGTTTTATTTTTGCATGTGTTCTCTTCCATCTTCTAGGCTGAGATATTGGACTTTTGTTTATCTGACAGTAACTGAACTCATCATATCCTTTCTCTATCCCAAGAGACAGACCCTTAGTGTAGCTCAAAGAATTATGAGCATACTCAGAAACTAAACTATTAAGAACCAAGTGGGCTCAGAAACCTCCCAGGCCAACTCAAGCAGTATAGACGTGCAAATACGGGTACTGGAAAAGAGGTAACTTCCCCAAAGTCATGGAACAGCAATGAGCCTAAGATCTCCACAGTGAATTCTGCAGGTGAACTGTCACAATGGCCCTTTTTGGAATATAGGACGAGTTTATGATTCCTGTGGTTGCTCTGGAGTCATTTATTTTCTTCCTGTTAGCATTTCCCAAAATGGACCCCCTCAAAAAGATAAATAGGAGGCCATTCTTTCACTGATGCATTTTTCCCTTTAGGATCCCAGACTCAGATTCATTTACCGGCCATGTTACATGGGTACAGTTCTATGCATAGCTGTGCTGGCCCTGTGCACAGAACCAATTTCATTATGGTCAGAGCTGAGCTGAGGGGGAGAAAGCATGAGGTTAGGAATTGGGAAAATTGGCACCATGCCCTATTGGGTTATTTTCTAACCATAAGCAAGCCTTCTCACATCAGTCATTCCACCTCTCTTGACTTCTAATTTGGGAAAGCAATTTCTTAGCTAAAATTTCATGATTTCAGAGATTATTACAGAATCCCTACTATGTGGCAGACGCTACACTTGGTTCTAGAAATGTATACAAATACAAATCCCCTAAATATTCAAAGAGCTTCTATTATAGTGTGGCACCACCAGGCAGAACATGTGCTGAAACCACCCAGAGCAGAAGCCTTCATAGGTAGGTGATTGGTCTATGCAAAGAACAGAAACTGCACAGTAGGTAGGAATTTTCTAGCTTTCTGAATTTATACACCTTGTTGCTTAAACGTACACATCTCAGTTTCATTCCCCATGAAGCAGAGCTATAAAAATGTGCTCCAGAATCATTTTGTGAGGGTGTCATGATACCCGTGGTAGTCAAGGATGTAGCATCATGTTCCCAGATGTGTGATGTGCAGCTCTATGTTCAGTCTCTTAGCAAGCTGAGTGGGGAAGAGCCCTTGAGCCCAGGAATTTGAAGTCAGTCCAGACAACATAGTGAAACCCCATCTCCAAATGAAAAGAAAACAAGCAATTGAAAATAATGAGGAGCTTGGGAGATGGCTTAGTGTTAAAAGGTGCTTGCTTGCAAAGCCTGCCAGGCAGTGTTCAGTTTCCCATTCACCCATTTAATGGAATGAGTGGTGCAGAGCCTGGCATTCCATTTGCAGTGGCAAGCAGTACACACACACACACACACACACACACACACACACACACACACACAACCAATCAATCAATTAATTAAAAACAATGATAAGATAAATCTCACAGTAGTACTTGCCATGTTCTTATGAGTACACTTTAATCCCTTTAAAAGACTAAATATGAAGTCACAACTCATTAAAAGTACAGTATTTGTCTTATGTCTGGACGATGATTCTGTTTTTTAAGTGTTGTGATTATGTGTGTCAATGTGTGTGTGTGTGTGTGTGTGTACAAGTTGTGTGAATGCCAGCATGCATGTCAAGGCATCAGTGTGGAAGGAAGAGGACAAACTCGGCAGTGTTCTTCACCTTCTACTTTGTTTGAGACAAAGCATTTTATTATTTACCACTACATACACGAGGCTAATTGGCACATGAGTTTCCCAGGACACTGTTATCTCTGCCTTACATCTTACCATAAGAGTGTGGGCATAACAGATGTTTTCATCACACCTTTAGACTATACATGGGTTCTGGCTTTTTGAACTCAGATCCTCAACTTCTACAGCAGGAATAGAGGAATCTTCAAACCCCTGAAACTTGTTTCTTGCTGAAAGTTAATAATTTCCAGATCCCTAACAATCCATTTTACCAAATGAACAGATTCTCCTTAAAGACAAATCATTTTAGGCTTTTTTAGTCCCAGACGCCTTTGATAATCTAATTAAATTGGGATGCTGTGTATCCTCCTAGAAATGAACTTTCAGGCAAACAGACTACATTTTATGTGGATTGCTAGAAACCATGCTTCCACAGGCTCTCCTGATTCACACAACCTGTATTAGAATAAGACAGGTGGAATCAAGAAACTGTAGTTTCTTTCCCTGTATTGAAAGAAGGTTGTAATGAAATAGAATCTACCATTTCCAGAAAATATCTATATTTGTTTTAATCCACTGTACATCCTGTGGCCATTATATTTCATTAAATTAAGCTCATTTATTATCTAGTCAATACAGAAAAAAGGCTTAATCCCTGGTTTCTGGGATTTTATAAGTAAATCAAATTGTTCATCATCATTAGCAGTATAATTTTTCACATTTTTAAAAACTAACTGTTAATAATTAGATACATTGTATGAGTAAGTGTTGTGTTTCCCTCCTCCCTGTCCCCAACTCACTGAGGGCCATCCTCAGTGGGATTGCTGGAATGTTCATGGAATAGGGGAATATGAATTTTATAAGGATTAGCCATATATATAGTGCTATATATATATATATATATATATATATATATATATATATAATATACTGATAATTCATAATCAATAATGGCAAACCTTTTAGGGAAGAAGTGTGTAGTTTTTTTTTCTTCAAAAGCATATGAGAAAAATAAACTAGAATCAAGGTATATAAGTTGTCCAGATTGTACACCTACACTGCAGAACTTCTATCTGACTAGATCTACATCTTCTACACTGTACAACATCCAGCTGACCAGATCTACACCTTTCACAGTGCATAACTTCCAGCTGAGGAGATCCACACCGTGTACACTGCAGACCTTCCATCTGACCAGATCCACATCTTTCACACTCCAGAATATCCAGCTGACCAGATCCATACCTTGCACACTGAACAACTTGCAGCTGACAAGATCCACACCTTCCACACAACAGAACTTCCAGCTGACCAGATCCACATCTTCCACTCTGCAGAATTTCCAGCTGACCAGATCCACGTCTTCAAGTCTGCAGAAATTCCAGCTGACCATATCCACACCTTCCACACTGCACAGCTTTCAGCTGACCAGATCCACACCTTCCAAACTGCATACCATCCAGATATCCACACCCACACCTTCTACTCTGCAGGCCTTCCAGCTGTTTATAACATACATATTACAGATTGCAAAACTTCCAGTTGCTTTTACATTTGCTTGTTACTAATAATAATCCATAACCCATCTCCATCCCTTAGGATACATATTGGTCATAATTTATGTATGTAATGTAACACTATAATCATAGGATGCATGCTTTTATGAATAGCTTCTTTTTATAAATGAAGAAATTGAGTTTTGAACAGTTAAAATATTTCAATAGAAATTTATCTAGCAGCAGGTAGTTGATTCAGGATCTGAAACATCAAAACCCTCCTATTGAAAACACACATGTTTACAGATATACACAGCAAGGGGGAAATTATATATATATTATGTATATATATTATATATATATACATATATAATATATATATCTTCTGTTAAATAATAAGATTCAAGAAAAGTAAGTATAAACAACTAATTTTCTAGGTAGTCAAGTGGTCAAGAAAAAAACATTTGGTGACCTGGGTTCTGGTGAAGTCTTTGCCACTTTTACTGTCACTACTGTATTAAGCAGAGGGCTGTGTACATGCAGTACCTTATCCTAGCACTTTTGAACCCTGGACCCTCCACATTAGTAATTACTCTTACAGTAATTCAAAAAAGATCTGGATCTCTAATTGCATAGAAGATGCAATTCCTTTACTGTCTCATCCATGACGGCTTCACTATGTTTCTTTATTTAGTGCCTGTTTGTTTGCCTTCATTTGTATTTTTTGTCTTTGTTGTTCAAGTATCCATTTTTAACCTACCAGAGCCATAGAATAAAAGAGGTGTTCCTTAGAGGGTGTGTGTGAGGGGGGGAGGAGATTCTTTGTTTACATGGATTGACAACTATCCTTTCTATGATTGATTTGTAATCTCTTAAATTTTCTATTGTTTCAGTTCTTTTCTGAATGTGACTGTTTACTTTGACATATCAAGTGATATTAACCAAGATACTAAGTTTTTTGTTTGTCTAATGGAATAAGTATCATTGTTCCCTACAAGACTGCTATCTTTCTACAAACTTTGTTTTGCTGAGAGTGTCTTTTATTTATTTTTTAGTTTTTGAGTTGTTGTGTGCCCAGAAATGGGCCTCTTGGCTCTAATGAGGACCAAAATTATTTCAAATGCCAGGCTACAGATATGGCTCAACAATTAGGTGAACTTCCTAAGCAAGCATGAGGGACTGAGGGTCCTAAAACCACCTGAGTTGGAATCTTCAGATCCCACATCGTTAACTGGGTGTGATCATGCACAACTATAATCCCAACCCTGTGAAGTGAGCAGTGAGCTGTGCATCTTCTGGTCTTGCAGAAAAACAGGCTCTAATGTCATCAGGAAGCTCTAGCTTAAAATGGAAATGGGCAGAAAAGCAATGAGGCAGGACTCTGCACATTGTGTTCAGACCAACTCCAGCACTCCAGATGAGATGTAAGGGTACATCACACACACACACACACACACACACACACACACACACACACACACGTACATGTCACACATACACTCACACACAGATTCTTTCTCATATACACATACACACATACATAAAAGCAAAAACTATTTCAATCAACACTTTGTCAGCTCTGTTGTGCTTCTGGCTAGGCTCTTAACTGTTACTAGGAGCAACAGATCTTGGGTTGAGTGAAGATGAAAAGAATCAGACAACATATGAATCTCTTTAATATATGCCATTGCTACATTCATATTTTACAAGCGACACATCATTGCTCTTCTTTCTTGATCCACAATTTAAAAAAGACTTACAGTAAACAGGTAAGATTTACTATTTTGTATTTGGCTTACTGTCCTTCTCAGCGGATGTTTTGTTAGTGCACAAAGTTACTTAAAAATATTATTCTTATATTGGTTGACCAGTTGGTCTGACTTTCAATTCATTTTTCATAATCTATGTAAACGTATTCAACAAGCAGATGTGTATTTAGATGTGCTCTTTATATGATCCCTGGGATGTGATTTAAGGATTTTTCTATTGCATATGTAAAGTGTAAAGGTCAAGTTTTATCCTAAGACTCTCTTTCTTCAAAATATTATTCTTTTTTCATATGAGAGTAGGCTAGGAATGGCAAATAGTATATAATATACCCTATTTTACTTTGTGGCGGAGCTTATACATTATCCCTTCTTCTAACAGTGTTCAATAATCATCACACATTTTCTGCCAAGTGGAAATAAACATCACATCTCCTAAGTCTATAGCATCCCTTAAGATTTAGTTGTAAATATGTATCATGCTGCTGGTAACGCTATGCCTGCCCTTTCCTTTACAAGGTCTAGAGGTAGGAAGTTACATCTTTCTACTTTATCTCATTTTCTTCTTTCTATCCCTTTATCCCAAACCATACAAAACAATGGTGTTCAGTGATGGATCTGCTATGATGTTAATTATATTTGCCTTACTCAGATGTCGCATCTTCTGATTAACTTTACCTTTATCCAAATCTCGATCATCCCATAACCATACATGCTTCCTGTAAGGGGGGAAGTAGTGATTGAAAGTAGCATGACCAGTCAGATAATTCTAGTGAGCTATGCCAAATGCTAGCATTCCTGCTACTTCATGGATCAGGTGGAGTGGCATGGAAAACCTGAGCTCAGGAGGTTCAGTACTAATGGATGTTAGTCCAAATGTTTATTAGTGGTGTCACTTTTTCAAGGTATTTATCCTCTCTATCCATCACTTTTTCCATCTGGAAAATGATGGTCATAATTATGCTTCCTTTTGTAGTAAAGAGATGACAGGAAATAAGACATGGGTTTGCCTATGATTAATTATTAGCTACTGATAATACTATGATGAAAGTAGAATATGATTCAACCATTGACAAGTGATAGAAACTAAAATTTAGGCACTTTAGCAAATTGATCCAAGACCTGTAAAATTCCATTTGAACACAGTTCTAAAGAATAGCAATTGCCATCAGAACAAAGGACCATATGATTTGTTGAATTCAGTACATATCTAGACATTTATTAGACGTTTGTATACACTATCTCATTTAACCTTCAACAACAAAACGAGTCCATTTCTATTATTGTCTAAATCCTATCAACAGTGATATTTTACCCTATTACCTGCTCTGGATGAAATAACAAGTCAGCGGCAGAGTGACAGGAGCTGGTGCTATGTGATGCTGCAGCCCACACTACCTAGGTGCTTCTGAAATGGAAAGCCATTTCTTTCTGTAAAAGGTAAAAGGCTTAAAGAATATTGTGAGTGTGTGAAGAAGGTCATTAGTTAAAGAAGGAATGTAAACAGCAGCTTGAAAGAGAACCATGTATCTGCACCACTTAGAATTCATTTGAAGATTTCCCCAGAGGACACATTTAAAAGAATAGCTCACATGTTACTTAACAAGGGGTTAGATGAATTGCACAGGCTCTGTGTAGGTGGGATGCATGCTGAAAATGAAATCCACATCGGAAATGTTAATAAATGCATACACATGTTCTTCTTTATAATGCGCTTCTTGTTTTTCTCATTTTCTCCATTTTAGAACAACTGTGCAGGCGTATCTGAAGCATCTCCTGAGACTTCCTCTCCCCTTCTGGCAGTTTTGTTGGCTTCCCCCAACCCCACCTGGCTCATGTCCTCTGAATATCATTTTCCGGCTTGAGATGTCCTGGACCCAGGGGCATAACTGTGCATAGGGAATAGAGAATGGGAAAGAATATTCTTGGGACTCCCAGAACATGCATTGTTTGAGAGACATGGTACTCACTCACCAAAACACATCGGAAAATTTCATGTGGCCCACTCAATAAAGTCCAAACACTTGTATGAGTTGTGCAGTGCTTTAGAGTGCTGGCTGCCTCCATGTCTACCTGGCCATTTAGGCCTTTCCCACATTCCACCATTCACCTAGCATGTCCTTTCCATGAGAACAAACCTCATTCTTCTACATCCAACTCCAACTCAACTAAGACCTTCCTTGCCATTTTTCCCTTGTGATTCTTTCATACAGTACTCCAGACTCCACATTTCTGAGCCATTCATGTTAGTTCTAGAAAGTATTTCTCATTTAGTAAGCAATTTCAGCTCAACATCTTATATTATTTTTAAAAATATATTTATTCATTTACAAGCAGAGAGAGAGTGTGTAAATATGGGCACACCAGGGACTACAGCTACTGAAAATGATTCCAGATGCATGCACCACTTTGTGCATCTGGTTTTACTTGCACTGGGGATTCAAACCCAGGTTATTAGGCTTTGCAATCAAGCACCTGAACTGCTGAGTTATCATTCCAGCCCCTTGCAGAATGTTTAAAATTAATATGCTTGATGGATTTGTTAGATGCATTCTGATCCACATTTAAAAGTGAATATACTGAGCTCAGATATACAGTATATATTTACCACCACACTAGGAAAAACAAGCGGAGCCAGGTGTAAACCTCTGTTTTGTGCACAGTTAGCAGGCACCTTTCAGCATTTGACTTTATTAAATAATGGTGACTCATCTATGAGATTTACTTTGACTCGGACTCAATGGACTTGAAGGCAAGATGGAGTAGAGGAAGGAACCTGTGCTCTGAGATCAGGTCAAAATTCCACTCTATTATTAGCTTTGTGATTTGAACAATTATTTGAATCTCTATGAAATATCCATCTCTACTTCTGCCTCTTGAGAATAGCAGTGTAAATTTTATAAAGCAAAGGGAGAGACAAATTGGTCCATCTGCTTCCTTTATTTTTTCTTTCTTAAATTATGTATAGGGTTTGGGATATGGCTTGGTCAGTAAAGTGTTTATTGCACAAGCATGAGGATCTGAGTTCAAATCCCAAGCATTCCAATAAAATATAGGTGCTATGGCACATACCTGTAATCCCAGCACTGGGGAGGAAGGAGAAGAAGAATGCCTGGGGCTTGCTCACTAGTCAGTCTAGCCAAGATAGTAAGCTAGCTTAGAGAGAGACACTGTCTCAAAAAATAAGGTGACCATAATAGAGGGAAAGATGCTGAGGTCAACTTCTTGGCTTCATTGTATACATGTGTACATATATTCATATATACATATGTGTACCTACCTATATACACAGAAAAATGAATATGCACAAATGTGCATGCCACACATATGTACATATAACCAATACACAAAAGAGAACTTGTCTTGGAAAAGTGTGAAGAAAAAGTTATTTTAATCTTGAAACTATTTGAAAGGGGAAACATGGCCACTGTTCACAAGCATTTCTTAGCTGTGCTCTCTATAAGCCTCAGCAGGGGTTGTCATTCAAGGAAGCAGCTAGAAATAGAAATGGAAATGGAAATGCTTTCAGTAAGAATGTCAGATGATCAGATGAAAAGGAAGACAGGCACAGGACTCCTCAAGGAGAAGAGAAAGAAGGAAGACATTTCCAAGAAGACATTCTTACCATTCAGTGCTGAGAGTTTGATACAAATGACTCTTCATGTAAGATCTGGGAATGGCCAAATCACCAGTAACTCAAAGGTAACAAGTCCAACAGGAAGTTTGAGTTCGATTCCTAGCACTTCTGTGAAATGGGTGAAGAGTATAATTTTTAAAACTCTTGGATGTAAATCATTATTTTGCCTGGAGCCACCTCTGAGACTGGATGTCAACATTTATTTATAAAGATTAGGAAATGTGAGATACAATATCTGCCTTCCAAAATCAAAATGTTAAAAGCAGACCGTCCCCACCCCAACTCCTGAAACAATCCCACAGATCAACTCCTGAAACGACTCTTAAGTAAAGCAACTCCAGAAACAACACAAAAGCAACAACTCCTGAAACAAGCCTTAGCACAACAAAAATTCCTGGAAAAACACCACTACCCCACATACAACTACACCAAAACTCCTAAGTTTTATAGTATAGGTCTCAAATATGGGGATATACAATAGATATCTGGTTTACTTTTTGTTTGACTTTCCAACTAACCTCTCTTCATATCCTTATTTGTCATACATGGGGGGGTAGAATGAAAGAAGATAAATACATTATTTGAATGTTATAAAACAATCTAACACTAACCAGTAGAATATTTTACAAAATGGATTCTGAATAAACTGTTTTTTTGTACTACCTTATCTTTCTTGCTGATCTCCACTCCCAGACCCCTTACCTTCAGACCTTCATGAAGATTTTCCGCTTCTTTGTTTCTATCCATTAATCACTGTAGCTCAAATTAGGCCAGCACAGTTGAGCCTTCCATCTGATTGACAGCATTCAGTCTAACCTATTATTTGGGGCTTCAATCCTTGCTTCTTAAAGGGGCATAGATGGCTTCCCTCTTGACTGTATCTTTATCTACCTCCCTTGATTTCTTTCTTTTACTATGGATAATTCTTTGGAATCTTGAAATATTCTTCTCTTCTTCATTAAATCAAACCTTCTCTCCCAAGGAACCCTCTGATACTTTTCTCAAAAGTAGATTTCGTCACCGATTTGCTTCTGCCACCCCTGTGTCCTGTGTACTTTTCTGTCTTCTTAACATCTCTCTATAATTGTGTGTACAAATACAGTCGTTCTCTGACTTAGTTGAACATTGGAGTCATTTGGGAAGTTAAATCACCATTAAAAAAAAAAACTATGGCTCAGGTCTCATATTCACAGCTTCTGATTTAATTGAAACAGAGTGGAGCCTACATATCAGATTTTTAAAAAATATCCCAGTGATTCTAATGTGCACTCAAGTTAGAGACCAACTCCTTGAGGCTAAGGATGTTCTATTTTTATTTTTAATCCTTGCATCCCAGGTGTTCTACATTTCTCCTGGCACATAGTTAGAATAAAATTCATGTTGCTGAAAAACTATAGTAACCAATAAATGAAGAGCTCATGATGCAGCATGCTATTTAATTCCCAAGTGATTCAGGTGAAATTAAGGAAGGTAAATTTTTAGCAAGATGTGGAAAATGCTAAATGTCTGGAATAGACTTGTAATAGCTAAATCAAGTGCTAAAATCTGAAAGTGTCAAATAAATAAAACTGCACTATGTAAATGGTTAGACTTATAGTTGAGACTAGAGAAGTCTGAGTGAAATGAAGCTTTGAGGATGAGACTTTTAATAGCATGCAAAAGTTACTAAGAGGCCAAGGTATTCATGGCAGTGTTGATAATGTTGGCAATAAATGGACAGAAGGATAAAAGGAAGACACAGAGAAATTCTGCAACACACTTTTCTTTCTAACTTCTGTGAATTAATGTGGATGAAAAGGGACTGATAGAATACTTTTGTTTCCAGTTTTTATTAGCAGTAATGATAATAGTTGAGAAAGCTAGAATCATGTCCAGGTAAAGAATCCAAAATCTAAGAAAATATTACATGGCTTTTTGAACGGACAGCAGTTTGACAATGGCAAGTCATCTCTGAGTTAGTATCCACAATAATGTGAAGATGATAATGTTTTCATGGAGCAATTATATAAAATATATTAAGTTATGAGGAGTACTTGAAATACCCCAGTACTGAGTTACTGTAGATAATATTTCTGTCATTATAGATGTAGTGATATCTGTAATGAGAGTAAATGTATATAGCTATAGCTATCATATATAAATATAAATATGTGGGCTGGAGAGATGGCTCAGTGGTTAAGGCACTTGCCTCCAGTGCCTAAGGCCCTGGGTTCAATTCCCCAGGACCCACATAAGCCAGACCCACAAGGTGGTGGCCCTGGTAAGCTCTCTCTCTCTCTCTCTCTCTCTCTCTCTCTTTCTCTCTCTGCTTGAAATGCATAAATAAAATATTTTTAAAAAATAAAAAATATAAATATAAATATGTATATATGTTATATGCATAATCTAAATCATGTACAATGTAGAAAATTTCGTGGCTAATGTAAATATGCTAAAAAGAAAATTTTAGATCATGTTAACTTGTCTTACATGTAAAACTGATTTCCTTTTTAGACACAAATCTGTAGGTGTTGATACTAATGGTTTTCGGAAACGGTTTCTCTTACACATACACACTTAAAATTGCTTTCAAATCACCAAATTAGTGAACATTACAGTGATTTTTATCTACGCTCTTAAATATTATCAAATTTATATACAATCTGTGCATAGGCTAACCAACTGTTGCTAGGAGAGGTCATTAAGTTTCTACTGATTAGATAAGAGTAATTTGCAATTAGCTTAAAAATTTTTAGCATTAAAGATGGGTTTATCTAAATTTCTTGAGGGTTCTTGAAACAACTATTCTTTTGGTGGTCTAGTTGCCTAATATTATTGATATGGATAATTAATTTGATTAAGA
Organism: Zapus hudsonius; assembly: GCA_004024765.1. Taxonomy (NCBI): domain Eukaryota; kingdom Metazoa; phylum Chordata; class Mammalia; order Rodentia; family Dipodidae; genus Zapus; species Zapus hudsonius. The sequence continues at coordinate 20,182 of PVHP010003254.1, forward strand.
CATTAATTACTCTAGTTGTTTTCTTTTTTAATTAAATAATAGAACTTCTGTTTGTAACTGATCACAAATTATTCTGTTCAGAAGAAATTTACAATTAGGCTTATACTTTTCTATACCTACTCAAAATTCCACTGAATATGTACATCTTACCTATTTATTATTACCAGCATTTTATGAACTCTAACTCTTAATGTCTCTCCAAAACTGATTAAGGGTAGCGAAATTTCCATTCTTTTGTGGAGTTCATGAAGTGCTCTTTTGGGACTAACCCCTTGACCCGAGGTGAGGCAAGGTTTGGGATCTGAGCCAACCTCCCACCCACCCCAAACCCTGGGCAAAGCCATGCGAGGGAGCTGTGCCTTGACTCCCCACCAGCTCATGTGCCCCATGACTGTGCCCACTGACCTCAGGTTGCAGCCCAGGTAAGAAAACAGCCACTTTGCTCTTCACCAGCCTGTGACCCAGGCTCTGAATACTAACCCAACCTCCCACCCACCCTTGCACCATCAGACCCAGACCACAGGCAAGGCCATTTGAGGGAGATGTTTCACAAGCCCATGGACCCCATGACCCAGCTCACTGACCCCAGGTTGTAATCAAAGTTCAGCCCCCTGCCTGCTACTCCTGCTGAAGGTTTGGGAACACCCCCCACAGTTCCTGAAACCAGAGGAACCCAGCAGGATTCAAAACCTCACCAGTCCTTGCCAGAATCCCTTCAGAGGTCCCTGCTTCTGCTGAGGGCCTGGGTAAGAGTTATCACTCACATGAACAAGAGCAGATCACAACAGAAGAACACACAGACAGAGAACCCCACACCAAGTTCACCTAGCCCCACTATGGAAGTCAACAATGGAAATATCAAAGAAAGAGCACAAATGCAAGCCCAGGAGGAGATGACACATTCAGGATATCTGTATAGATTATATATCCAGATTATTAATGGAAATGAAAGTGAAATTTGACAATGTAAGTGAAAATGTGCAGAATCAGCTCTCAAGTTTCACCGCCAGGCTCAATACAATGGAGGAAAAACAGATTGACTTTGGAAGAATTTTAAATGAGCTAAAGGCAAACCAGCAATCAGAGGAGCTCAAGAATCAGCTGGCTCTACTAAACGAAGACATAATTAAATACAAAAATGAGTACAAAGAAGCTTTAAGTAAGGCAACCTTTGAAATGAAAATGTAACTCAACAAAGAGATGGAGACCATGCAAAAAGCTTTATTGGAAAACCACTATCAAATGGAGATATTTAAACATCTCTAGAATCCCTCACTACCAGAGTTAATAACCTGGAAGGTAGAACCTCAGACATGGAAGACAAAGCAGAAAAAAGAGATCAGGATAACAGAAGACCTCAATATTAACCATACAACCCTAAACACCCTGGAAGAAAAAATGGCAGGAACCCTACATGAGATGGGAATATGGAATAAGTTCCCGAGCAAATCACCAGTAGCCCAGGAAGTGCAACAGTCACTTAACCAATGGGACCTGATCAGACTCAAAAGCTTCTGTACAGACAAAAACATTTTTCTCAGAGTCAATAGATCCCCTTCCTAAGGGGAACATATATAGCACTGACTGCCTTCATAACAAAGACAGATCTCAAATTAATAACCTAACTAACCAGGTAAAGGCCTTGGAAAAATTAGAACAATCCAATCTTAGGAGCTCAAATGAAAAGAAATAATTAAGATCAGAGCAGATATCAATGTATTAGAAATGAAAAGAACAATTTAAGAAATTGATGAAACAAAGAGCTGGTTCTTTGTAAACAATGAATGGTTGACAAACTCCTGGCCAATCTAAACAAATGAAAAAAAGAGAAGTCCCAAATCAACAAAATCAGAAATGAAAAAAATTAGAGATCACAATGGACACCAATAAAATTGGAAGAATCATCAGGACATACTTCCAAAACCTCTATTCCACAAAATTGGAGTATCTCAAAGAAATGGAAAAAATCTTAGATACCTACCAGTTGCCAAAACTAAATTCACAGCAGATCAGTCTCCTAAATAAGCCTGTTACATCAATCAATATTGATAATGTAATCAAAAACCTCCCCAGAAGGAAAAGTCCAGGTCCTGATGGATTCTCAGCTGAAATCTACCAAACCTTCATCACAGAACTCAGACCACTCTTTCTGAAGGTAGGTAGTACAATTGTAGAACACGGAATGCTTCCAAACCCCTTCTATGAAGCTTGCATTACTCTAATACCAAACCAGACAAAGGTAAGTCCAGAAAGGAAAACTATAGTCCTATATCCCTGATGAACTTAGATGCAAAAATTCTGAATAATATCCTTGCACACCAAATTTAACAATATATTAAAAGTATTATCCACCTCAACCATGTTGAGTGAATACCAGGGATGCAGGGTTGGTTCATACAGGAATCAATCAACATAATCCACCACATTATTAAACTTAACCACAAAAACCACATGGTCATCTCAATCAATGCAGAAAATGCCTTTGACAAAACCCAATACCACAATATGATCAAAACATTTGAAAGACTTGGAATAGAAGACCTATACCTCAATATAATTAAGGTCATATACAAAACTCCTAAAGCCCAAATAATACTCAATGGGGAAAGACTCAAGGAGTTCCCACTAAATTCATGAACAAGACAGGTGTGCACCCTCTCACCACTACTCTTCAGCATAATCCTAGAAGTTCTAGCCAATTCATTAAGACAGGAGATAGACATAAAAGGGATACAAATTAGGAAGGAAGAAGTGAAAATATCCCTTTTCGCAGATGACATGATCTTATACAAAATGGACCCAAGGAATAGTATCAATAAACACCTGAGGATGACAAACTCCTTCAGCAAAGTGGTAGGATACAAAGTTAACACACAAAATTCAATATCCTTCCTTAGGCAAATGACATGCATACAGAAAAAGCAATGAGCAAAACAGTCCTATTTTCAATTGCCAGAGATAAAATCAAATAACTTGGAATAACACTGACCAAGGAAGCGAAAGACTTGCATAATGAACACATAAAAATTGGAGAATTCGGGATAACAACGCATTGTTTGCCCATTAAATAATGTAACTCATTATGGACAATAAATATATATTCTAAAAAATGCCTAAGAAGGAAATTGAGGATGATGTGAAATGATGGAAAGATTTCCCATGTTCCTAGATAGGTGGAATTAATATTGTGAAAATAGAAATACTTCCAAAAGCTATATGCAGATTCAATGCACTATCCGTAAAAATACCAGCTTCATTCTTTGCAGACATAGAAAAAACAATCTCCAAATTAATTTGGAATGGCAAAAGGACTCGGATATCCAAAGCCATCCTTAGTAAATGAAGCACATCACGTGGTATCACCATACTATAAGTCATCATAACAAAAACAGCATAGTACTGTCACAAAAATAGAGAGACCCATGGAACAGAATTAAAGACCCTGTCCTAAGCTCAAGCAACTATAGCTACTTCATATTCAACAAAGATGCAAAAATTTTAACTGGCAAAAATATAGCATCTTAAACAAATGGTGCCAGACAAATTGGATAAACACAAGAAAATGAAACTAGACCATCTCCTATCACCATGTACAAAAATCAACTCCAAATGGATCAAAGACCTCAACATAAGACCTGAAATTCTGAAAACCCTGGAAGAAAAAACTGGGGAACTATCTATGAGACAGGAATAGTGAAAAACTTCCTGAACATACCTCCGATAGCCCAGGAAGTACAACAATCACTTAATCAATGGGCTCTCATCAAGCTAAAAAGCTTCTGTACAGAAAAACATACCATGCTCAAAGCCAATAGATTACCATCAAACTGGGAGTTAATCTTTGCCAGGTACAATACAGATTGAGATCTAATATCTAGAAAGTACAAAGAACTCAAAAAATTAAATAAATAACTATCAAACACCCCTCTCACAAAATGGGGAACAGAATTCAACAGGGAACTCTCAGAAGAAGAAATACAAATGACAAATTCCCATTTGAGAAAATGTTCAATGTCATTAATCTTCAGAAAAAAATGCAAATCAAAATAACAATGATATTCTATCTAACTCCAGTCTGAATGGTAATTATTTAAAAATCTTCTACCAGTAGCTGCTGGCAAGATTGTGACGAAAAAGGGACCCTAATTCACTGCTGGTGGGAATGCAAACTTGTACAACCACTATGGAAAGTAGTGTGGAGGCTCCTGAACAGGATGGATATAGACCTACCAGAGGACTCAGTTATTCCTCTACTGGGCATCAACCCCCAAGTTTCCTTGCCAAAACACAGAGACATTTGCTCAACCTTATTTATAGCAGCTCAATTCATAATAGTGAGCAATTGAAATCAACCCAAATGCCTATCACTGGACAGATGGATATCAAAGTTGTGGTACATATACACTATGGAACTTTATGCAGCTGAAAGGAAAACTGACATAACGAACTTTAAAGAAAAATAGTTGGACTTTGAACAGATCATTCTTCATGACCACACACAAGAACAGAAAGCCAACACCGCATATTTTCCTTCATATGTGGTTCTTAACCATGTTAAACTGGAGCATTAAGAAAATCTGTCAGTGAATGGAGAGTTTGTTAAAGGGAATGGAATGAATTTTGCCATGAGGGGGCAGTGAGGAGAGGGTGGGAGGAAATGCAATAGTAGGGGAGAATAGGAGGGTGTGGGACTCATACATTAAACTCAACGAATAATGAGTTGACACCATAAAACCCTAGCTTTTGTACAGTAAGCTACTGAGGAAGCCAAGGGCACCAATGGTAAGAGGGTAGAACATACCTAGAATGCTCTATGCAGAGCTTGTATACTGGCTATTCTTGTTTGTATTTGGAAGTTCAGAATGCCAAGAGAATCATGGACAGAGGAAAACTGTTCCATATTTCATGAGGTTTCAAAGAATAACAGGTTTCTATAAGAATCTGAGGTAGAAGCAATTTCTATTATATTCAAAGACTTTGGAGGCATTTTCTCCATGATCTGAGAAATTAAGTAAGGCTTATTTCAAAACTAATGAACTAAATTGTTTTGAAGAGGAAATTTCATGGAAAGATAGAATTCAAGCTGTTTTATGGTCATTGGTTACTGGAAATGGTAGATCTATGGAGTAACAAAGGGTAGAGAAGGAAGGGATGAACGATATGCTGTCTGATGAAGCAAAAAGTATGAATGAGTTGAAATTTAGGCACTAGACTGGTTCCAAAGCAGTATAATTTTTAAAGTTTTCGCACTACTAAGGATAAGCCTGGTGTTCTACATTGTAGAAAAAGGTTCTGTGAGGGCAAGTTTCCATTAGTAGAAAGTTCCACTTTGTGAAAATGTAAATTCATTTGAAAGGAGAGAGCCTAAGTAGAGAAGGTGGATGAAATGATATTCCTGCTTGATGCCAATTGCCTAAGGAAGTGTTTCTCCAGCATCAGCCTGGAAGACCACAGACCTCCTGAAACTATGGTCCAAGGTAGCCAGAGTCTACGCTGAGCCAGCAGCAGAGCTTGGCAATATCATTCATGTGGTACTGGATTTCCAAGCATGAAAGATGCAAAATTCAGGGGTCATGGAGTCATATTCCATGGCCCAGAGTGCCACTGAGGCCTGACACTGTGTGGCAGGGTTGGAGTCTGTGTAAGCAGGAACTACAAGTCCACTGAGTGAAGCTGTGAATATGAAGCCCAAGGTGCACTGGTGTCCCAGGGAAGATGTAGATGCCAGAACAGTGGGCATCTTCTGAGGAAAACTACACGTGAAGTGGGCTCAGCCTAAGAGAGATGCTATATGCAAAGTTGGAGGGCTGAAGCCCAGATGATACTATCATGAGCCCCAGATACTGGACACAGATCTGGAATTCCAAGTTTTGGTGTTTGCCCTACTGGATTTTGGTCTTGGTTTGGCCACATCATTTCCTGTTATACTCCCATTGCTCCCTTTTGTAATAGAAATATTTACTCTGTGAATTTAATATTGGAAGTTTATGCTGTGTTTTTTGATATTAGAGGGGTTCACCATATACATATCCATACATTTATACATATATATGTATATGTATCAATTCAAGTTTACTTACAAGCTGAGTATGCAAAATGCTCCAAATCCAAGCTGTCTAAATGCCATTGTGACACCCCAAGGAGGAAATTTTATACTAAGCCTCATGAGTGATTGTTGACACACAAGCAAACAATAAACACTGAACACATTTTTGTCACAATATTTTGAGGTATATATAAAGCATGAATAATTATTATGTTAACTGTAATCTTATCCTCAAGAAGCCCGTTATGCACATATATTCACACATGCATACACATATATACATTATATATACATATATATACATATATATATATCCAAAATCAGAAAAATAAATCTGAACTCTAAAACCCTCCAGTCCCAATAATATTATATAAAGCTATAAACCTGTATGTGTTAAAGTGTGCGTAAATACACTTATACACACACAAATATACTTAAAGTCAATAGTTACTCTCCATATATGTTGTCAGTCTTTTCTACCTGCAAATTTATCCAGACCATACTAACCCCATTTCTGCCTCAAGTTATTACGTTGACACATATCTTCACGTGTAATATTGGAAGAGAGAGGAACTCAGTGTTGTACGTGTCATACCCAGTCATAATTAGATTCATAAATCTTTAAGAATTTTCAAAGCCAGCCAATTGTTAGTAAACATCAAGCCATAGAAACTTTCAATTAGTTTGTCATTAGAAACAAAATGAATATATTTTCAGAACCCATCACTAATGATTTGGTCTAGGTTTTGCTCTCTATGGTCTTGACATTATGTTTATCTTCATCTTTTATGCCAACCCTATATAATCCCATACTATGTGATGTTCCCCTGATTTCTGTGTTTCTGGCATCTTGTTGATAGCTTGTGATTGGCCATTCAGAAACATTCTAATTTGGCTGGTGCATAACTCAGCTTTTATCCATTCCTAATAATAAAATGGACAATATTTGCCATTAAGCCCCTGGAAGGGTCTGTTCTCCAAAGTACTTCATACTCATTTTGGAGAATTGATATCTAGTCGCTAAATTTGCTGGCTGTAAAAGAAAAGTAGAACCATTCCATAGATACATAGGTAAGAAAAAAGATAATTTACATAAACCTGATTAAATTGCACTCAATAAAGGAAGGACAGACCATGGAAGGGAGGAAAATTGTTTTGGAGACTGTCACGGGACACACATACATAGATACTTTTTGAATAATGAATTTAATTTCTATATTTCATATAGGATTTTTTATGCCTTCCCTCTCCTTGATTCTCCCTTAACCTTCTGCTACTTCCTCTCTTGCCCTTTTACCTGAACTTCTTAAAAACTGCAATTTTAACCTGTTCCCTCCTTCTCCATTATTCAACTAATCTGTCGCCACCCACATAATTAAGGCAATCGCCTACTTCTGCTCCTATAAAGCAGTCTTAATCACCCCTCCTGTTGCTGGCACAGCGTCCTTCAGCCTACAGGATCTGTTAACAATCTTGAAGGACCTTCCCACAATGTCCCTTGCCTGCCCTCCTTTCTCTTCCCTCCCATGTCATGGCAAGCCAGGTGTGCTTGTGAGAAACTAGGCCAGTCTCACAGTACTCCTCACTCACTGAGGTGCTTATCAGCTTTGGTCAGCAAAATCAAACTTTTTTTCCACTTGTATTTTTCCCTAATGACTTTCTCCAGTCCTTTCCAAGGCTTCCAGGTGACAAAATTGCCTGACTTTTGAGTAACAGTTGAAGGATTTGTGGGTGTTGACACATGTTAACACAACCTAAACTCAAATTCTTCCATTTCCATAGAAAAGAAAGGGAATTTGCTTTGTACGGTCTATGAAGAACAAAGAACTATGTTTGGATGAGTGTATGATTTTGGTCAAAGTAAAACGAGATATTCCATGGTGAGATGCCCTACCTAAAAAGGCTCGTGACTAGGTCAAGATTGCACATATCTAAGGTTATGTAAAAGCAGAACAGAAATAATGCTTGGGTGGAGTAGGAAGCAAGACTGGATATTTTATAAAGTATCTTCCCTTCTAAAATCGTGTGCTTCCACGATTCTCTGAGATAGAGCTGAAACACCAGCCATGGGAACAATATATCTGACTTGCATTCATCCCTCATTCCTCCCGCCTCCTCCTGCTGCCTTGTACAATTTATGGCATAATTTCATATCCCTGCTTGAAAACAAAGCAAAACTTCTTCATTACCAGATCCCCACTGGATTTAGATGAGTTCTGCTTTGAAGTAAGCCTGCATTGCTTTCTTTCTTCAAATGGAATGAAAGGGTAAAATGTCCCCAATGATATAATGAGGTATTTCTCAACGTAGAAAAAAATAAGATAAAGTAAAGTGTAAAAAATGTTTAATCAAGCAATTCAGAGACAGAGGATGAAACAGAGAAGGAAAGACAGGGATTTGAATGGCATTGCTTACAATTCCTTTCATTCCTGACTCTTTAATATCATGTGAAGCAATATTATTGCCTTCATCTTTCATATTATTATTATTCTGTATCTTTATTTGCAAGAAGTTTAAGGTTCATTTTTATTAGCAATTCCTCATACTCCCGCGGCTGAAGAAGAGACCACCTCTGGTTCTCCTGAGACAAATGGGCACTTCACAAATTAAAGACATTGAACTAGTTTCTATCAGTGGAGAGGGTCTGAAATGGAAGTTAAGCACTTGACCACTGGACTCATGTTATTAACTGGTGACATGCTAGCTGCCCCCTTGAAAAGCAGTGTTCAGTGAGAAGAGCACCATTGTTGGAGCCCAAGGCCATTGTTGATCTTGTTCCTTCAGTAATACATTAGAGAAATAGAGCCCACACTTCCAGAAATGGTTACTTTAAGATAGGCATGTGAAGCAGGAGTTTTATCCTTTAAATTATCTTTATCTTACTTCTTCTTTAAATATGTGTCTTTGGTGTGGTTGGAGTCCTTCTGTGTTATAAGTGACTTCTGCTGGAGAAGCACTAGTGTATATGACCAGTGACCTTGGTTTATAACAGAGAACTCAGTCAAGTGAATCAAACAAATATATAAATAGGGTTTTGTGATTTATTATATTATATTAAATATTTTGTTATAGAAAAATGGATGACTGGAATGGTAAGTCACTTCTTACTGCCAAACTAGAAACCATAAATACAGGAAATTAGAGGTCTACCCTGAAGCACTGGCAACATTTACAACCCAGGTTTCCAAGTTCCTGGGTATTCAAATAACATGTGCTTCTCTACATGGGTCCTCTGTCTAGAAGACCTAGCTGCAAGTCCTCTGAACACCTTCCTGTGCTTTCAAAATGTTTTCATTATTGAAAACCTTTTGATAAGCTCTATCAGCCAAGAGAAGTAATGCTATCTGCTCTAAGACCCACCCAAAAACAATAGCTAGGGATATAGCATAAAAAAATCATTTGCCTCTCTCACAACACAGACTTAGGTGAGCTAGAAATTCTTCCACAACAGCAGTACTTTGAGAAGTAAAGCAAAACTCAACATTCTTGCTCTTATGGTTTCACTAGCTTGGGAATTTCTTGGTATTTTCCACTGGACCTTTTCCATCGGGCCAGGTAAAGAAAAAAATAATGCATAAACCATGAAATTTCTGAGAGATTGTGAGACCATATAGTATCCTTCTTTAATATTCAACAAAATGTTCATATGAATCATACATATCAGAGTGAGATATATATATATATATATATATATATATATATATATATATATATATATATATATATATATATGTTTTCCTTGTATTCTATTATGAAGAATCATTTATATGGCCCCCAATATGCTGCTAAAAGACTGGTAAATATGGCTTTCCTATGGTTTCACAAAAACAAAAGGGATAAACAGTAGCTAGCATTTTGTAGATATTCCCTTCTCTATTAATAAGACAACTTCAGCTGTTTCTGTCTGGATGTAACACCCACTTGACTCAACATTAAGTACTTACTGTATGCTAGGAAGTTCTTTGAGACAGAGAACTTTCTGGATGATATCCTAGTTTTGTGATAAAAAATAACAACTAAACAAAAATAAATGAAAGCAACTAGGATCTACTCAGTCTTTGCTATACAACTATTGTCAGAGGCAATCCATTCTTGTTCCTGCAGTCAGTGCAGAACTATGGTGAGTATGTGTGTTTAATCAATCTTGATTTTAGACTTCTTCAGTGCTACTATTCTTGCTTATGTGACCTGGACAGATGACTTAACCTCTCTGAGTTTCAGTTTAATTTGTAATGAGAATTGCAGTCTTTACACCATATGGAAAGTAGCATTAGTAATAACTAGTTTTCATAAAGGATTAATGAAAATTGTGCTTTACTTTTTCTTCCAACACATCTCCTAAAACATTTATTCTCTGTATTCAAGATCACTTCTTTCTATGCTTGGCAGACATTGTTAATGTTATGGCATTTATTTCTAGTTATTCTATTACTAGATTTATTCTTACTGGTATTCCAGGCAGCCAAGACCAATAGATTAGAATTAGTTTTTAAATCAAAAGCTCGTGTGTGATCTTTCATTAAACTCATTCTCTTTAGAAACTTCCACTCTTTGTTTTACAGTGTTTTTATAGTCACACATGGGCACATTTGCCTAGTTGATGAGCATTTCATTAATTCTTTGAGGATAGAGAACTTCCTTTATGGTCTTTCTATTCTTTTTGCACTTGGTCAAAATGTTTGATACCTAATAGATTCATTGTCTCAGCTTGAATCTATGTAACAGAAAAACAAAAATGGGTTTTTCTGAGTGATATTATCTGCATGCATAATTTTATTAAATGTTGATAAAAGCACTAAGACTAAAAACCTATTATTGTTTTTGTGGATACTGTGGTCCCCTTGTCTCTTCTTGATATTAAACATGATCTCTACAACAGGCCAGATGAGCTTAAAACTGGCATTTTAAAACATTAAATTTACCAAAGTCTTAGTCAATTCATAAAAGTGAAAACTGTAAGTTTGAGCCCTCTGACTTAAAGTTCCTGTCCTTGACCATAGTGCTATACCATCAACAAATATAACCATATGTTTGTCTGCTTTAAAAAAAAATATTTGCTTTGGCTGATGGAGGGATATGAAGTGATTTAGAGAGCAAGAGAGGGACGAGGAAAATAGTGGAGAATGTAGTTTAAACAGAGAAGATGAGGACATTGGGACGATCATAATGGATAAAAGTTTATATGAAACATAGGTAGGAGAGAAGGCTGAAAGAGAAATTTTGATTAAAGTGCATGATTTGCCTGTTTGCTAACAAATAGACATTGTAGTTAATGGAAAATTAGTTGTGAATAGAAATTAACAAATATTAATTCCTTGAAATAACAGAACACATTTTAGAAATGAATGTTTATTAAAGCTGAACTATTGACTTGGAAAAGGAGTCCTGCTACTGTCTTTTCTTGATATTTCTTCTTTGAACTTGAAAAACCAAGGAAAGAAACGAATATGATTTTTTTTTTCCTGAGTGCTAAGTGTCAGACTCAGCTAGATGCTTTTGGTATTTTTGTTGACTTAATTTCTAAGAAACCTCTGAGGCTGTGGGTAGTATCCAATTCCACAAATCATGAAAGCAGAGACTGAAGACATTCTTTGCAACATCCACAGCTAGTAAGTGGAGATGTGTGTTCTGCGTGAGACCTAAGGCTATTTGTTTTTGCCCATGAATGGCAGTTTTCTTCAATACCTATAGTCATTGCCATTTTATGATTATGCATTTTTCCTGCTTATTTTATATTTATAGGACGAGGAGTTCCTGTAAAATGCTTCTGTCATATACAAAACAGTTCTAGTGTTAAGTAAGTGCTTAATGTTGAATAAAATTTGTGTGATACCGGGACTTAAAGAGCTAAATACTTTTCTGCATAGAGAATGGGCTACCGAGAAAATACCGACTGCTATTGACTCTAATGATAATAGCATGAGTGGGTTTGGAGTAGGAAGTAAAGTTTCTTAGCATTGATTATTGCTGTGTGCATGTGAACACTGTCTTACCAGATAGTCTTTGGTGTAAGCTCGTGCTATTTTCATGTACAATTGTAAGACATTCTGTGTCCTCCTGTGCCTTTGCACTGTTCAGAATCAGAGGGCAGGTCACGGCAAATGATTAAAGGACTGAGGAAGGGGTGATGTGTTGAGATACTAAAGGAATTCAGCCTAGAGACAAGAACAGTGGAAGCCTGACTTAACAGTCTTCAAATGCTTAAGAGGACAGTTCAAGAAGGAAGGTGACCAAGTTCACATCAGAAAGAAGAGCTGGGCTTAGATTATAGCTTTGACGACTGAAAGGAGAAGTTAAAAACAGTCTGGCTTTGGGTCCTACAGAACAAAAGCAGTATAGGTAGGCTGGATTTTTTTTTCCCTGGATAGAACCATAAAGCAAACATTATTACGCCTTGTATAGGGTAGAGTGGATTTTATAATTTTGTAATTAATTCACTAATACCTGTCTCTACCACCTGTCAGACACAGAGATACAGTGTGATAGATTTCTTGCTATTACTCAGGAAAGAAGAATTATATACACATTTATACAAATGAAGAAGCCAAGACACAGAAGTGTGGGTGATTTTTCCTAACTCCAACTACAAATCATGGCAGAGAAGCAATTGCAAGCCATGTCTGGCTGGTTCCAAACAATTATAAAAGTAACGATCATGATAACTGTTGTAGTCATCCATACGCTGCTGGGCTAAATGTTTACATCAGGCACAGTTTTGGGTGGAAAGTATTTATTGAAATAACATATCCAGGGGAAGTTTCAGAATGACAAAAGAGGCTGCCCCCTTTTACAGATCTAAGGAGAGACCCAGCACCAGTACCTCCAAAACAAGCAAGCAAACTCTAATTAGTAAACAACAGCAGGACTGTCAGACTTTAGCTCCAATTGTATATATATAATGTTTAGCTGGAATTTTATATTTATCCCAGAATCACTTAGGGCTAAAATCTGGCCTAGGTGACATCTCTATATTATGTTTAGTCCAACTTTAAAGGTCCCATGGTCTTTACTTACTTTAAGGCTGTTCCAAAGTCCCGTCTTATTTGATATTTAAGATTGTCTGTTGACTTTAAATTCTATAAAATTGAAACAACTTACAAACTTTTAACATATAATGGCACAGAGTAAACATGTCCAACTGTTATGAGGCATAACAAGGAAAGACTGGGCCAATGCAACTCAACAAACATCATCAAATATCCACATCTGCAGTTTAAGTCCAATAGCACAACCAGTGATGGAACGTCTCTGGATTTTTAATTTTGTCCTTCCAGATTAGCTGGGTAGCTAGGAAAACTTCTATCCCAAGCTAACAGCTCTCCATGGTAGCCCTTGTACAGTCCTGATATATCCAAAATGTCTTTGGGTCTTCATTGTAAGCCACAGCCCACCTTTTAATGGCTTTATTGGCCCATCAGGGACTTCATGCCCTATTCCATATATTGTATCTCAGTAGCGGCTCTTGGAACCACATGCACTTCATGACCCAGTCCATGCATGTATATTTTATGCTTTTAAAAGCAATATCAGGTATATAGGACACAGCCATTTTGTTGATCCAGGGACAAATATACATGACCTTGAAGAGTACATCCCTTTCTTTCAGTTATTTCTTTTCAAAAAAGTTTGTACACTCTTTTATTTAGTCCTTCCTGTGTTGAAACACCTCAGGCATCTTTCCATTGTTTTAATGTAAAGTAGTTGGGCCATAATCAAAAGCCAGTGTCTGTGCCAGTAAGTTAAACTTGCTTTGTGTTTTTTTTCCAACTTTAAATCTTAAATTCTCACTTCCATATCCATAGTCAAGCACAACAGTCCATTACTCTAATTTAACCTTGGTCAAACTCTCTGGGCATGGGCAGTAGGATGCATCTACCCCTTGGTCTAGGGACAGAGTTCTATTAAAGTTTTTTGCAGTTTCTCCTTCCCCTTAGAAAGTTTACAAACCAAGCCTCCAAATATAATTTTTCTGCACTTAGCATTTCCAAATTTCCACCAGAATAGCCCATAAAACATGGTTTACTGCTCTGGAAGGCATCTTCAGTTGTAAGTATCAAGTCCATGTCTATTTCTCTAACACAATTTCCAGAAGACCAAAATCCACATGATCCAATTTATCTCAGCTATATCACCCCACTCTCAGTTCCAAACAAGCAAATACACTCTCACTAGCAAACAACAGCAGGACTGCCAGACTTCAGCTCTGACTTCTCTTTACATATGTATAGCTGGAATTTCACATCCACCACAGAATCACCCTAGGTCTGGAGCCTAAGATCCAGCCTAGGTGACACCTCCTCCAACCAGGAAGCTGGAAAAAAAAAAACTTTTACACTTTTGAATCTGTTTGGGGATATTCAGTCAAATTACCATAATAACACAGATGATTCCTGGTGGAGGACATACTTTGCTAAAGCCATTCTGTCATTTAAACCCTCTGCAAACTTGCTTCACAAATGATTCAAATCTCTAATTTTCAAGTGAAAACATTGTTCAGAGTTGTCATGTTACCCTTCCAACAAAACAGATCTCGTAAGAGATCAAGTGAGGTTTTTAATTCAGATATGTTTTGAGACCCTGCCCTTCTTTCTATTCTAAGCCACACACTTCTAATTGTCTATATTTTAGGAGTTGAGTCTTTCATCTATTGGAACCAGTACCTGATAAATGATAGAGAAATAAGTAAAGTCATAAAGGGAGAGATATCTTGTTAGTTTAGAGTGTTGTGTTGATTTCAATGTAAAATGTCTCCATAGACTCAGGTGTTTTCTTATCTTGGATCATTTGGGAGGCAGAGACTTGCTGGAAGAAGTGTATCACTGGGGGTGGATGTTGTGTAGAAGTCTAGCCCTGTGTGTGTGTGTTTTAGAGTAAGCTTGAACTTTCTGGTGCGTGCTTCTTTTCTCTTTGTGTTGTGGATGTATGATGAAATGAGCTAGCTTCTTCCACTGTGATGAAGCTTTCTCTGGAATCTGTAAGCCTGAAAAAAAAAAAAAAAAAAAAACACAAACCTTTCTCCCCTAAGATGCTTCTGGTTCTGTGTGTTACCAAGCAGTATGAAGATAAGTACAACGGGTGACCCACCAGAGAAAGCATCATGGTTGAAGTGGCATTTTAGGGGATATAGCAGGTTGTCTATGAGACATGTAAGGAAAAAGCAAGATGTATTAAGGAAGAATAAAACTGTTCAAATCTGATGACAATAAGGCAGAAAGCACATGGGGATTGATCATACATAGTCAGTGTTGAGATGGACCAGCTCAGGTGATTTGGGTGACAAAGTATGGAAAGATTCAGAGTGAGTGGTGTGCATGACATAGAGATACAGAGGTTGGATTTTATAGCAGGCAAAGAGGAAGGTCATCTTCTGTTTCCCCATGAGACTGGGACAGTTTGACTGAGCTTTGTTCAGTGGTTTGTGGAAGACGGTGATATGTTTCCCTCTTAGTCTTCCCAACAGATAATTTGGGTATTTGTCTAGATATAGTGTTTCTTTCCTGGCCATGTAGCTAGAAAAAAATCCTTAAAATAGCAGAAACTTTGAGTAGTGAAGATTAATTCCCAGAGGTAACAGATGAGCAGTGAACTGCCAGAGAAGATCACCTACTATGAATCTTCTGGAGTGAGGATACACCTGGAGACATTCATTCCTAGTTGGGAATTTTATATCATAGCAAATACACATTTAAAGTGTATTGTATGATTTTATATCTTAGCAAATACACATTAAAGTGTATTGTAAATATTTATATCATAGCAAATAAACATGTAAAGTGTATTTTATGATTTTATATCTTAGCAAATACACATTTAAAGTATATTGGTATATACATTTAAAGTGTATTTGCTATGATATGTAATGTTGACATTTATTGATCCCTTTTGTTTTGGTTAATATGTCTAAATATTTGGCATATTGCATTTTCTCTGAAAGACCCATAGTACCTGTAGGTATATCAAGGTATCTGATAATCCCGCAATAAAGGATACCAGTAAAATATTTAACTCCATGTTTTCCCTAAATATTTTTCCTGTAGAAATTTTTTGGTTACATCTGACATTTTTGAGAAATGTGGTTTATGAAACAGTATAAGAACGTCTTCTGTGTCAGTGTGGGCTCACTGAAAGTGTTTGACCACATAAAAAAATCATGAGCACACAAAAAGCATTATTTTGTTCTTTCTCCTTAAGCCATGAAGCTTCAGTGTGTGCTCAAAATGATCTTGATTACCTTCTCACAACCTTGACTTAATAAAAGATTGGTCATCTGATTCAGAGTCCAAAACCTTATTTTTTCAGTGTTCACTTGAAGGATGGACATTGTTCATTTAAAATTCACATGAACAGTTTCTTTTCATAGTGTTATTTCAGCTACACAGGCATATTCCCAGGACAGCTTGGCTTCTGTGTCAAAGAATATGTCTCTCTCCTCTCACCTCTTTCTCTCCCTCTCTCAATCCTCCTCTTCATCTTTCTGTCCCTTATTCTCCCTTTCCTTCTCTTTATTTTCCTCTTCCTTCTCTTCATTTCGGTAAAGACTGACTGATAATCATAATCCTAAGGTTTACATCTTCAAATAGAATCAACAGGTGGACATAGGAAGGACTTCATTTTTATGTCACATGTTTCATTTCACCTTAGGGTTTTAGGTCCTTATACTGCAAATTTAAAGGGTTTGTGTGACATCTGCTGTTATTTCTTGCTTATAATTTCTTTAGGTCTGCAAGTCATGATCTTACTGCAAATATAGGGAACATATTGTTTCCAGTAACTTAAAGAAGACATCATTGTTTTGAATTATGCCCAACATCTTCATCTGAGAAATGGAAAGAGTCAGGAGTGAGAAGCTCCAGGGGAATTTGTGGAGGGTATGAGCCCAGTTGGAAGTGTGATAGAACAAATGTAACAAATACACCAGACCCAGATGATACTCTAAAGCACAGTTTCTATGGTATAAGTTTCTGTGGTATGGCCCTGACTGAGTCTCTTCCCTATCTATGTAGCTGCACCCTGCTTGCATCAGATTAGTGTAGCTATAGGCACACAGCAACCCTGAGCAATTAGCTTTTTGTTTTACATTTTTACTTTCTTCTCAGTGACTGATCGCTAAGGAATTCTCTGTTTGTGTTCCAAAATCATGTGGCCTTAGAAACTGATAACCCACCAGTACTGTAAAGAATTCAACATAATGTCAGACTGCCTGCCATATTTGTCTAAAAACTCATGAGCTATCATAGCTCAGGACTCAGGCTTTGGAAGCTACTCCCCTGAGTCCATGTTGACAAGAATAAATTTTCTGATCTTCTACTCTATCTCTGGTGCCATCTCTGTGTGACTCAGTTTCCAGGGACAAAAGGGGGTGCACTGAGAAGACATTTACAGACACCAGTTGCCATGCAAAGCAGGGCAGGGTACTTTATTTTAGTCATAGGGTGCTTATATAGAAAGTGTGCCAGGCCCACTCCATACACTGATGTCTTCGACACAAAGGGTGCTGAATCATGGTTATATAACAAGCCTCAGCCATTTTGTATGCTCAGCCAGAAGTCAAGTCTATTATAGGTGCATGCCTATATATTCCACCACCTGGGCTTGAGGGACCAGATAAGCATGCCGTCCCTTCCCCTAGAGAGTAGAACTTTGTGCCATAAACCACAACAATGATATAAAGATCAACAACTTACTACTAAGATACCGCAATTAAAGCCAAACTTATGAGGGCCCACCATCAGGTAGATCCCAAATATGCCCACCAAAAGGTGAGAGAGTCTTCAGTAAGTTTCTGAAGTGAATCAATATGCATATCCACACTTCCAGTAGTACCTGTGTGACCTCCTGTGCATGGAGTGGGATACACACCCAGCATCCCACAGGCAAGAGGGCATCAGTAAGCAAATCTAAGGCCATCATATTCTGTAGCACCGCTTTCCTCATTTGGGTAGTTTCCAAACACTGGGCCACATGTTGGCACTGGCTTCTACTTGAATTCTATGGTTATTGTGCCTGTCTCAGGGACAAATATATCCATTGAATAAAACCACCATGCGTCATGAGCAACTTAGCAGGGGCTTTGATGCAAAAGCGATGTATCATATCATCCCAATTATGTGGCTGTGAGGAGAAAGGGGTTGGGATTTGTCTAGGTATGTATGGATGTCCTCAAGTACATTGTCCTGTCCACTTAGCTGCTCCACATACATTGGGACCATGTCTGCCAAGTGTACATAACCACTTTCCATCCATCCCCATCCATTGTACACCACATCTCCTAGTGTAGTGGGAGGGGTAGGGTTGCCATGGTTCTTCTATAAGAGAGCTTCCACCTACTGTTGCTTTTGGTCCCATAACAAATGACAAAAACTATTTGTGATCCATCAATGCAAAGCAGTCCAGTCAGAAGTGGCTGGGGTTGTCATTATAGTCCTCCTGTTACAAGGACGGGGGAAGCTCCTCATAGATCCATGATTGAGTTAAACTGTGCATCTGAGCAGGAAGGTGGTAGCCCAAGAGACTACAGGGCTGGCCTGGGCTATCCTGTTTGGAAAGTGAGGAACTTTACAGATACCATTAAAGGTAATCATTGTTGTCAGAGAACATATATACCACCTGTTTGCCTGGTGACAGAATGATTGCTAGCAAAGCTGCTCATCCAAGCTGATGGTACCATACTTTTTCTCTATGCATGGTGGCAATAGAGGATGGCACCTACACCTTTACTGGAATGATCAGTATTTTCCATACATGAGAAACTACACTGTGTTTTAAAACAGCAGAACGGGTCATTGGTAATCACTTTTAGCACGATGTAGTAACAGTGGGGCTTAATGATACATGATGGTATAATCCTGTCACCCATGGCTCTCACAATATTGCCCATGGTCCAAGCAGTGTGTCCTGAAGCTCCCAAGGACATATGAGTTGCTTACTAGGACTCAATGATGTTGATGCTAGTATAATATTAACTGGTTTTGTCATACATATATAATAGCTTTCCTGCCTGATTGGTTACAAAAAGACCCACTGGAAACTCCTAATAACATTTTATCCAGGGTACTCTTTCCATCTTTCTTGGGTTGTTCATTTAATAGCTGTAGAGCTATGGTTAATATGTTTTGCCAGCCTTGCCCTGTGGGCTACAGAGTGTGTATTTTTTGTTTTCAACAGACCATTAAATTTTCAATATTGCCTGCCACTTGGGGCCTGAAGGGTGCATGTACCATTCACTGGATGCCCAGTTTCTTGGCCCAAGATTGGGTGTTTTTCCAATAAACACCAAGCATAGGTCACTTTGGATCTACAGAGCATCCCATAATGGAACACCAGTTGCTGTAAGGCCCAGACTGTTGTAGACTGAGCTGGGGTAATGACTAGAAAGGCAAAGCTTAATCCACTGGTTGTGTCTACTGCTGCAAAGAGATACCTCAAACTAGTAGCAGAGGGCAGAAGACCAACCTGGTGCCCCAGCCAGGCAGAGATGGTTCCAGAGCTCATATCACACACATCCAGGATTACATTGTGGTCCCCTGTTGGGCCGCCTACACTCTGCATGCTGTGGACATTGTTGTATAGGTAACCTTGCATCCTCAGTGGTAAACTGTGGTCCCCATCATTGTAAAGCATGTTGCAATCTTAATTCAGCACGCCCAAGTTTCTTGTGCAGCCAGGGTCCTATGCAACTAGGTGGGGGTGGTAAAAACCTATAGCCTGCACCTGTGCCACAGCCTCTGCCACATCATTGCCAGGGGACAAGCCTGAAACATGGGAAATGAGAGTTCACTTCCTCGGTCCTAGCTCCTGTAATTCCTGCCACATATATTTCCCATACAAGGGTCCTTTCCCTACCTTCCAGTCATGGGAGGCTCACTGGGTCAACCAGAAGGTTAGGCCACAATATACAGCCCAGCTATCAATACAGACCACTGCCGATGCATCTTCCTGCCATAGTAATAACCAGACAGCTCATAACTCAGCCCGTTGACTAGACTGTCCTTTTCTTGCCTCATACTAAAAAGTTTCTGATGAAGGCTGAAGGGCAATTGCAACCCAGATGGATGGTTTCTCGTTACAGGAATTACTCCTACACCAGGCCTCCCAGGGAGTATCCTCCAGATGCTCCATGTATGCACTTGGAGTCTATGATTCCTCATCTTCAGTGATATATGTCACAGGTCCAGGTACTGCCCATAGCTTCAAGGACAGCCATTTGGAGGAAAAATGTGCCCATTGGTTTAAGTAAGTTCCCCACTTAGTCAAGGTGTAGTTTTGTGAATTCATGAATGAGGCTTTGTCACCCATGTTTGGATCTACCCTTCCTTAGGTGTGCTCTGTTCCTATACAGATTGATGGCTAGTGATAGGCTCTGTAGCACGCAAGGCTACATAGGTTGCAGCCAGTTGCTTCTGACCAAAGCAATATCTTTGTTAGATTCCCTTCCATAGTTGAGACTAAAATCCTATAGTGACTTATTCCCTCATTTGGAACTGCCACAGTCCCCAATTATACCCTTCTGGGGTTACATGGACACTTAGTTGGGAAGGGCCAAGTGGGTCTACTATCATTGATATTTGCACCTGGGCCATCAGGCATTTGGCCACCTTGAAAGCAACTTCTGTGTCTGGGGTCAAATTCCAAATTTCCCCTTTCTTTGTCAGGCAGCACAAATGCTGTACCATATGAAACTAAATGTGTTATGAAGGTATATCAGCACCCCAGGAAACCACAATAAGCCTGCAATTGTTTTACAGCTTCTGGCTGCAGTTATGTCTCCACTTGGTCTATAACAGTCTAAGGCTACTTTTTTTTTCTTACCTGACTAAAAAATATGCAAGAGTTTGACAGATAATTCAGGGCTTTGGATTTTGTCCTCATTCACCACCCACCCCTATTTTCCTAATGTGTCACGTAGGCTGGTTGTGCTGGTTTCCAAATCTGTGAGAGAATCAGAAGTATTATGTCATTGATATAATGATATGCATGAACAGATGTCAGGTATTCCCACCCAGCCAAGTCCTGGGCCTTCTGGCTATGGCATATTGTGGGGCAACGTAAACAGCCTTGGGAAAGGAGGACTGAAAGTCTGTTGTCAGCCTTATCACATAAAAGCAAATTGATCTTGACTCTCAGGTGCAATGTCAATGGAAAAGAAGGCATTAGCTAAAAATGCAGGACATAATCAGTTCTCAGTTAGTGGGCCAAGCGGTCCATGACATTTGTGATATGCAGTACTGCAGCATGCAGTGGTGGTGGTGTAACTTTATTCAGTTCTGGATAATCCATAGTCATTCTCCAGGAGCCATCGGGCTTCTGGACAGGCCATACAAAGGAGCTATATTGCTATGGGCCAGTCCTATGATACCTGCTTCTTCCAATTTCAGAATAGTACTCTTGATCTCTGCATGACTTTCTTTTCTGATTGCTTAGTAGTACATAGTTACTACTTTGGAGGCCTGTGGTAGTTACAATTTCATTTGGGCATGGTGTGGATGCCCTATCACTACCATTTTCGCAGTCCATATATAGAAGCAAATGTCTTTTCTCACCAGGATAATTTGCAAGCATTGCAGAATATTCACCCCTAGGATATACTCAGTGATGGGTGTACATAGTTAAGCCATGGGATGGGAATCGTTCTCCCCCAAGTCAAAGGGGTTTGCCTGGCCATTACCTGCCACCCTCCATATACCTCTATAGTGATCACTGGCCACTGAATTTGCAAGGATTTCAAAGATAAGGGTGGCATCTCTTCTAGTGTCAACAAGCTTAATTACTTTTGAGCATTCTATGGGATCCAATAAACAGTCAATTCCACATGAGATCTATGGTCGCCTGATGTGGTAGTTTGAATACATGTTCCCCAACAGATTCAGGAGTTTTATTAAATGCTTGACTACAGTGGCCTAACTGAAGGATGAGTCACTGTGGGTGGATCCTAGGGTCCAGCCCTAAGGTGCTATTTGGGGCTGATCTGGAATTCCAGCCTAAGGTATGCAGAGAGCAGTCTGAGCTCTGCCTGGAGTCCCTGCTGTTTGGCTGCAGAGTATGCTTAGTTTTGGAGGGGCTGGTGGTGGGTTTTATCTCTGCTTGGATCTGTAAGCTTCAAATAAATCCTCTTTCTCCTATCAATTGTGCCTGGTTTGGAGGTTAATCCCAGCTGCAAGGAGCTGACTAGACACCTGGTTTCCCCATAGTCCTGATCCATTGGCAGGTGTTCTATTTGGGGAGGTAGTCAGCCAGACTTACCCCTTATACTTGAAGGGATGCTGTCAATGAGGTATTCCATTGCTTGGGAGAAATTTTCTTCGACAAGGCCAACAGCATATACAATGCCTGCACATTCAATTTGGCTTGATGGATTCTAGTGGCCTGTGTGTCACTTTGTCGGTCTACCTTCTGGGACCTTGGAAATTTAGTTCCTAAATTTTCATTTTCCTTCCCTTTTGTCACCCTGAGCTATGTGTTTTCATTGGCCACACCTAGTGTTTGTTCTGTCACCTAACTTTGATGTCTCCCAGGTGAGCCATTGCCGAGCCACCACATGCACAGGTGATTTCAATGGAGGGAGCCAAGAGAACCAAAAGTAATACAGATATCCCAGGAGGCCCACATGCCACAATCATATCCTTCATCTGAGAAGTAAACATTTCCTCATCTGTGCTCCTGTAATTCAAGCATCCTCTATAGCATAGCCATCCCCCAAATCACCTGTACCAAGTCCAGGAAGGTGTTCTATTACTGATCTGTTTTGGCAAGTCCCCCAGCACTTCGCCATACTATTTTGCAGCCTTCTACATCAGTGGTTGGCCAGGGACTGGTTCCTTATATTAGGAACCATATGTTGCACTTTCTGGAGTTTTTCTTAATGATGGGACATTAGTAAAACTGGTTCTCTTTGCCATTTCTTTGGTTTCAGATCTGTATTAGCAGCTCCATACCATACCAGGTGGGAACTGTCTCCATCACGCGGTATTTGCATTTTTGGGTGAGTTTCCACAGTTCCATGGCTGTATATGTTACATACATGGTTTATTGGGTGGTCTGGATCCCTGGGATCTGCTCCAGAATCTGTTCCTCTACTTGCAATCTCTGGTATATATCTGCATGTAGCAGGTATGCCAGGGAGTACACAGAAGTGAGACTCACTGAATTTGCAGTTTTGTCTTCAGGAGACATGCAACTGTTGCTTCCCTACCGTGAGGTGTCCTTTAAGTTCCAGCTCCCTTGTTTGCAATGCCAACAGTTGACCCTGCAAGTCTTGACAGTCCTGCTGAATTCATTTAAATGCAGACAGAAACAGCCTGTGGGATTCCTCCCTCCAATTTTTCCAGAGCCTTTCTCGCTTTAGCTGCAGTGTGATTGATCACTCCTCAATCCTCAGGGGGAGCCCAATCCATCAAGAAGACCACCACTAGCTACCATCACTCAGTAGGGGCCACATGCCCAATGTGAGACCTCTACAGGTTTTTAATAAGGGGATAGAGGGTTCACTCACCTCATCCTGTGAACTGTGCCTAGTATCAGGAGCAGGCTACTTCAGGGGAATGTGTGGAAGGGTTGATCCCAGCTGGAAGAATGTAGGTGGAGTAGATATTTGCATTAGCAGTTGAAATGCAAAGCAGAGTGGAGCACTTTATTCTAGTCTCTGGTGCTTGCATAGGGTGAAAACAGGTGCACTCCATACAATGATGTCACAGACATAAGGGGTGCTGAATCATGGTCATATAACATGCTTCTGCCATTTTATATGCTCATCCAGAGTAAAGACTATTAAAGATATATACCACTACAGAGAGCTATAGGTCATTTATTAGCTATTAATCAGTGCTTAAGGTGCCTCCTGTAAATAGAGGAATACATTTCTGTCAACAGTAGCAAACTTTAGAAAGAGACTCTAACAATGATTATGAACCTTTTCTAAAAATGAAGTTGAAATCAGATAAGTGAAATGACTTCCCCAAAGGCAAGAAGTAGTTAGTCCATTATTTGTACCTTCATTCCCTAAATCTTTCCTCCTATGCAATTGCTATCACTCCATTCGTGATAAAAGTGATGCAAATTTCCTTTCAGAAACTGAGCCAGCTGTCAATATCCTTCCTTTATAATACTGATTTTCCTAAAATTTCAGTTGGAATGAAATAGAAGACTTTGTTATTATCATCTTTATCATTAATATTTTTCAAAGATCTACTAACCATGTATCTTGCTTTGAAATATAGCATTTTTTTTTCTTCTGACCCATGCCCAACCATATCTAAAGCAAATTTGAGGAATTCTAGATCACAGATTTTTTTTCTCTAAGTTATATTTTTATATAAGGTAGTGTGGTGGTTAAGTTTTGTTGTCAACTTGACTTTTCAAGTAATCTTGAGTGGGTCTCTGAAGATGTTCACAGGAAGGCAGCCTCTCAGTAGGGGGCAGGATGTAAGGGAGCTCAGGAGAGCTAGAAGTAAACATCCTTTCCTGTGTGGGCAGTGCAGGAAGGAAATTCCAGAGACTAAGGAAGCCATTAACTCTGGGATAGAATTGCAAGACCCCACCCTAAGGCTATATAAAGGGGAAGAAATTCTCTTTGGCCCTCCTGCATGTTCCCTGTTCTGTGTGTGTGGTGTAGGTGATTGGTTTTCTCTCTGCTTGGACCTGTGAAAAGGGAGCAGCCTCTTTTGCATTCTGGAACTTCCCCTGTATCTATTGCTACAAATAAATCCTTTCCTCCCATAAACTGTGCCTGGTTTAAGAGATTCATCCCAGCGGCGTGTGGCTGACTGCAACAGGTACTGTAGTGTTTGTTTCATTCTTTCAAAATGTAAATTATTTTGAAATGAAATATCCCTGATACTGAGAAGGCTCATTCATTGAGTTGTTAGAGTAAAGAATAAGCTTGCATTTATAAAGCACCGTTGTATTTTTTTTTCTTCTGAGTCTCAGATTCTCTAGAAAACAAATAGGACATCAAATCTTATTCCTTTGTCTATCAATGAGAAGAGCAAGCTTTGGGAGATAAAATGATTTCCCCAACATCACAAGACCAGGATGAAGTTGAGCTAAAACTCAGTTATGCCTCTTATTAGCCTCCTACCCCTGATGAGAGGACAGAGGAAGCAACAACTTTGGTGTCTAGTAGTTCTGAGCTCAGATGCTACGGCTCTATGTGCCCAAGAGAAAATCACTTCACCTCTTGAGTTTCTTTTACTTTTCTGTAACATCTGAAAAAAGATACTGACATTCATCATTTCAAGTGAGACATCACACATCAAATACTTGGCATATAGGAAGTTCTTAGTAACACATTCAATTCCTTGAAATGGAATGAGTCTTGGACTTTCTAGATTCTTTTGATTATATTTGTTTATTTATTTTTGGACAATTTTTATTTCATGTTTAAGAGAAATGAGACATTCTATTTGGTTGTTGTGTGTGTGAGAGAGGGGAGAGAGAGAGAGAGAGAGAGAGAGAGAGAGAGAGAGAGAGAGAGAGAGAGAGAGAGAGAGAGAATATGTATGTTCCTAAAGATCTTTTTCTGGAGACTGACCATGAACTAGAGGACATGGAATAGGGAAGTGGTGGCCATATTTCTTTAGGGTTTGCTTCCCCAATTAAATGTACATAATGATCTATGGAGTATGGTGGATCCAAAAGGGTCTGTAATGAGATCCTTGGCCCTAGAGTCCTCCCAGAGAACACAGACTGCAAATGTATCAGCACTTAGAGACCAACGTGAAAGAGGCTAAGCCACAGGAGCACAGGTCATGGAAACCCACCCATCTCTGTTCTTGGAAGTGGTAGTAAGGATCATGTTAAAGTTCGCTCTTAAATTCCCTGGCCTGTCCACCTGAAAGCTTTCTTTGCCATCGGCTTCTTATTCCAAAAGCAACTGAAGGACCTCAGCAATTCAGGCTATGATACATAAGTCCCTCTCTCTCTGAGAACCCCAGAGACAAATCAGTCCATCCAAGGACATTTTCCAAGCGGGACAAGCTGTGTAAACTCCTTACCATATTGCAGCTGGCACCCGCCACGTGGATTTTCCTTCTCCTTATAATCATAATGGGATCTCAGCAATAAAGATGGATTTGTTAATTTCCATACCCTTCTCACTTTCTCTTTTAATCACTGTAGAGCATAAATTAATTTCAGCTTAAAGAGCTTTCAGTGAGATTCCATCATTGTCTAGGGCATGTAAAGGTCAAAAGCAGGGGCCTCTGAAAATGCTCATCAGCTGTTTGCCAGGAATAAAATTAATTATTGACAATTATTTCTGTTTTGTCCATGTTGTGCTAGAGTCAGAAGAGAGAGAGAGAGAGAAATACAACAAAGACAAGAGAAGAGAGGAGAGGAGATGAGAGAAGAGAAGAGAAAGAAAAAGAGGAAGAACAATTTGATTAATCACCTTCTGCAATGAGTGTTCTATGATTTTTTTCAGAATCTTTATATAGTAGTCTTCATATCAAACATCAAACTTAATTTCATTTGTCCAATTTTCTGGGTAAGATGCAGAGTCAAAGTTAGGTCAGTAGATGAGTTTAAAGCTGAATTTCTCACATCATCTTAGTTGCCTGAAGGATGATATTTTAACATGTGAATATTTTCCTAGTTATAATGGCAATAAGTGTGCCCACAACTTATAGAATAACTGTGTAGAATTGATGAAAGGGAGACGTAAAGCTAACAGATTTGGTCTGGATGATACAGACAAATGAACAGTATAGGTACGATGAACAATATTTCTTTGATAAGCCTGTCACTTAACTGGATATAATAAACCAGAAACTGTGATAAAGGAAAACATTAGGAAACTTATAATAAAGGAATGCTTTCTTTCCCCTACCAAAATTAGAGGAATTTCAGTATCATGGTATGAAAAAGCCCCCCTGGGCTACTTGTAAATATGGAAACTGTTCTATTCATTTTAAGGGGACATTTTAGTAAATTTTAGTGATACTGAGGTTAAGTAAAATCCCCATTTCTGCTTCTTCCTAATTATGTGTAAACTTAGCAAGTTAATTACATCTCTGAACCATAGATCATTCAGCTGCATGATGGGAACAAACTTCTCACATTTAATTACTTATGAAAATTAATTGATATGATATTTGTAATCAATATGCTCAAGAGTAAACAGAAATGCTAATAACGGCTGTGTCTTGTAGTCTATATATCATTGAACAAAATGATACAATATTAACGGTTATATTCAATGCATATAGTACATTCCATGTTCTAGGATCTTTTCAAAATAGTTTTTTACATAATTACTGATCTAACACTTACTAAGAGCTACATCATTTAAAGATCAATATCTTATACAAGGAAATATTTATCACCCCATGTTCTCCATGTAACAGTAGGGGTTATCGACATAAGGATAACACACATCACATAATTAGACTTAGATACATGAATCACATGATCATTTCAGGAAATAAAGAAAATGCCTTTAAAAATTATAACATCCCTTCATGATTAAAACATTGGAGTGGTTAGAGATGGAGGGGTCATATCTCAATAAAATAAGGACTACATATGTAACAGATGTAAGGTTCATATCATACTAAATAGGGAATAACTTGAAGCATTACTATTAAGATATGGAACAAGACAGAGGTACCCATCATATCACTGTTTTTCAACATAGTATTTTAATACTTTTCTCAAGCAGGAAAATAAGAGAATGAAATAAAAAGGACACAAATTGGAAAGAAAGAAGTCAAACTAGCCCTGTTTTCAGATGCTATGATTCTATTCACAATTTACCCCAAAAAAACCTCAAAATCTTTTTAGTGGTGGGCTACAGATACCTCAGCATTTAAGTCGCTTGTCTGCAAAGCATAACTACCCAGGCTCAAGTCCCCCATGCCCACATAAAGCCAGATGCACAAAGTAGCACATGCACCTGGGGTTCACCTGCAGTAGCTGGAGGCCCTACCATGCCTCTTCTCTGTCTCTCTTCTATCTCTCTATGCTTACAAATAAATATATAAATATAATTTTAAAAATATCTTAGAGGTGATCAATTCTTTCAACCAACTGGAACTATATAAAATTCACACAGAAATGAGGGATTCAGTCCCATTTACAAAAGTTAAGTCTCTTAGACTATCCCTACTTAAGGAAGTGAAAGATCGCTACAATGAAAATATAAAACCACAGAAGGCAGAAATTGAGAAAAGAAAATGGAAAGACCTCTCAAGCTATATGACTGAACTAATATGAATTAATATAATAAAAATGGCCATCTTACCAAAAATTATATGTAAATGTAATGAAATTTTAATCAAAAGTCTGGCCAAATTTTCAGAGTTAGAGGAAAGTTGTCTCAACATTTATATGATGCCACAAAAGTCTTCAGATAGTCAACCATATTCTCAGAAAAATAATAATAGTACAGGTGGTATCACCATACCTGATTTCAAGATATACTACAAAGCCATAGTAATAAAAACAGTATGGTTCTGGCACAAAAATAGACACATAGAACAGTGGAATAGAATAGGAGATCCAGGTTTAAGTTCTATTCTATTAAGTACCTGAGCTTTGACAGAAAGGTAAAAAATGCACACTGGAGAAAAAAAAAACATTTTATACAAATGGTGCTGAAGAATTTGGATTATAATATGTAGAAGAATGCATTTAAAACATTTATCTTACCCTGACAAAAAACCCTCTACAATGATTAAGGACCTCAATAAAAGACCAGAATGACTAGAAGAAAAAATAAAATAGTGAGAACACTCCAAGATATAGGCTAAGGAAAGACTCCTCCAAATAAGACCCCGGTAGCCCAGGGAACTAGACAGACATACAAATCCTAAGTTCAAAGACTGAGGTCACATGAAACTAAAAAGCTCTTGTACAGATAAGCAAGCTATCAAGAGAGTCAAAAGACAGCATACAGCATGGAGAAAATCTTCACCAGGTCTACATCTAATGAAGGTTTAATATCTAGAATATAAAAAGAACTCAAAAACTTAAGCAATGAAAAAAAATCAAGCTACCAACTTATAAAAAAAAAAGGTCAGAGAATTGAACAGTGTTCAGAAAGGGAAATGCAAATTGCCAACAAATATCAAAGATACTCCACATCTTTAGCCATCAGGGAAATATGCAAATTAAAGTGACCTTGAAATTTCATTTGACAATCAGCAAAATATCAAATGACAACAAATGCTGGTCAATGTGAGGGGGAAGAACCACCCATCCACTGTTGGTGGAAGTGCAGTATTGCACAACCACCATGGGAATCAGTATGGAGACTCCTCAGAAATCTGAAAATCGATCTCCCATAGATCTGATCCAAATATATGATTTATGGGCATATACCCTAAAGACTCTCCTCTTCTCTCCAGAGATACATTCTTGGCTGTTCTTGTTACTGCTCCTTTTATAAGAGCTAGGATTTGGGATCAGTCCAGATGTCCATGAGCTGGTGAATGAAGATACAGTGCATATACGCAATGAAATTCTATTTATCAGTAAGTCAAAATAAAATTAGGAAATTAGTTGGATGTGGAAAAAAATTATACTGAGGAAGATCACATTTTCAGAAAGATAAACGTGGCGTGTTCTGTCTCATATGTGGTTCGTAGCAGCAGAGTTGGATTTGCTCCTGAGATGTAGTAAGCATCAGTAGAATTGGCAAAGAACTAGAATGAGGGAGGAGAGCATCGAAACAGGAAGAGATAAGAGGAGCAAGTACTTGACAGGCAAATGGAGGGACAATACAGTGTGAGGAGACTGGGGATAGGGAGTGTGGGGGTTTATACAAAACTAATGATAGCATGAACCTGTATCATAGAAACCTTATGGCAGGTTAGCTGACAAATAGATATTACTCTTAATCATTAATAAGGAATAGGGAGGTTGGTTATAATCTATGCAGAAATGCCCTGTAGAGGGTGGAGAAAGTTTAATCCTAAAACAATAGGCTCTGACTGGTAAACCCCAGTACCACACCTGGGTTTTCCCCTTACTAACTATATAGTCAGGGAGACCCATGAGGTTCCAACACAATGCAGGCCAATGACAAAGCACTTGGTTACCTGCCAGAGCTAAAAGGTAAGAACCTATTACCAAAGACACCATAGCCTGCAGTCACAGGACATCAACAGACCATGCTGGAACTGAAGGGAAACTGGTACCCTGATCGCCAACCCTCATAGCACTGGAAAGTTCTTTGTAAGCTGCTAGGGACTAAGGGTCACCAACAGTATGAACAAGCAGGGGATCTTGAAAGTTATAAAATCAACCAGATGGGCAAAATGTACATACCTGTGCAATAGTGGCATTTAGGTTGTTAATGCTTTAATGCATGCAATAGCAAGTACATTCCATTCACCAAGTCAGTCAAAGATTCTACTCCAATGATTAAGGGAAATTTTTGGTGATTTGACCTACATTTATTTATAAGGCAAGTACTGATAAACAGTGTATGGCATTTAGAAGCTGTGTTCACATTCATTATATTCATTTAGTTTCTCCTCACGGCAACCTTGTTTGTTGTTCTGGATTGTCTCTACTTTGTCAGTGAAGAATGACAATATTTTTTTGTGTTTTCTTTCCTAAAAGATATCCATTGTGTTCACCACTTCACAGAATACTGAAGAAGGACAAGAGGGGTGAGTGGTTGGAAGTTTCTCTCAAGTCGACTCTTGTCAACCTGAATAAATCTACCTTAAGTTTCATGCAATATTTATGGAGGGTTTTTGCATGCTATATGCATGCTATATGGTGTTCTGGTAGTAGAGTTTGGACCAAGACAGACTTGTAGTCCCTTTCTGCTTGGTAGTGTTGAATCAGACACATGATTTAGCCATTATTGAATTATATTTCTGAAATGTAGTAGGAAATAATGATTTGGTTTTTAATAGGAGGCAATCTGTACAGAAGGGGTCAGGGATATTCAGTGCGTTTCAACTTCCATGCTTCAGATCTTGACTTCATTAAGAAGTAAGTCCACATTTAAGGAGGCATAGAGAATTCTCA
The DNA here is from genome assembly GCA_004024765.1 of Zapus hudsonius. Classification (NCBI taxonomy): domain Eukaryota; kingdom Metazoa; phylum Chordata; class Mammalia; order Rodentia; family Dipodidae; genus Zapus; species Zapus hudsonius. The sequence continues at coordinate 51,203 of PVHP010003254.1, forward strand.
GCAAGATCTAAATCTCTTTGTATCTGCATTTTAGCTTCTGTGATTGACTGCCTATAAACAATGGATATATCTTTCTCACAGTTAACAGAGGCTGTGGGTTTAAGGTCCAGGCACCAGCCAATTCAGTTTTCAGAGAAGTCTCACTTTACAGATGGTGCTTTCTGGCCGTGTCCTCCTAAGGGGAAAGGGCCAACCATGCTCTTTAAGGTCTCCTATTATAAGGGTCCTAATCCTGTTGGTGAGCACTCCTTCCTCATGGCCAAGGCATCTCTCTATCTCACCATCACCTCAGGGGTGAGACTACAAAGCAATGTTCAAAAACACAAACATTCAGATCTTAGCAGAGAATAAATGTGTGAGAAAGACACATTATTTTACAATTTGGTGGGGACTCTATTATACTTAATAAGCCTATCAAAATAATTTAAATAACTAACATTCAGTATGAAAGCGAAACATAACAATGACAATAAATCAATCTATCATATTAAAATCTAAAAAAAAACACCCCTCAACTCTATTATAAGCTAAAATTACCACATAAACACATCCTCCTACTGTTAAACTCCATATTCACAATGCAATTTCAGAAGAACCCATTATATTATTGATATTTGTTTTTCTTCTTGGTGTAAGTGTGTTTCTTGTGTCTCATAAACAAGTTGATTTGTTGCTAGAGATGCCCAAGTGGTACTTTTTAAAAAGGATGCCTAGACCAATGCTTGAGTAGTGTTATAATGAAAGTAATTGAAATCTTCATGGGTGGTCCACAAAAATATTGTTTACTCTTTAAATGGGGTCTATGTATTCCCCTAGTTTGAACTTGAAGGAGGAAAAACATTGAAATATTTTTGTTTGAGAAGAGAGAAAAATAGTATGTGTGCAGGCACTACACACCGTATGATTGCTCGACTTTGATTTTACAATGATGCAAAAACCAGAGACATTCAGTAGGAAGTATAGTTGATATTTTGATTTTCTCCCAGGCCACCAATACACAGCACTGTTCTCTTACACCGTGCTGGGAAGCAGTGAGCCACTGGTTCCAGTTAACAGCACACACAGTCACAAGGACAGATAACTGATATTGTAAACGTGTATTGTGTTAGTAACTTTCTTATTGCTGGGACAAAATACCTAGTCGGAAGTGATTTAGGGAAAGAAATGGCATAAGCCATTGGGCTTACATTTCAGTTTCATGGTGGGAAAGACATGACTTGGCGGCAGGAGCAGAGATGCTCATGTTGTGTTCACAATCAGGAAGGAGAGGAACAGGGAGTGGAACTGCCCCCAAAACCTCCAGCCATGACCCTAGTGACCCACTTCTTCCAGCAGTTCTCCAAGTCCTAAATATTCCATATCTTTCCCAAACAGTGCCACCAGCTGGGGCCCAAGTGTTTAAACACTATGTGTGTCTGTGGAGGCTAGGGGAGTCACTCTTCAAACTACAACAATGTATTACTCATTCTGAATATTCAGAATTCTGAACTTAGGATGGATGTTTTTAATCAGGGATAAGTTGAGGAGCATATATACTTTAAAGATATACATACTGACTGAATGAATAGGAAAATAACTAAAATAACTAATGGGACAATAGCAGGAATTATATTTTGGGGGAGGGACACAATGATGGCTCAAATCAAGATACTGGCAATTGAAGTGGAGGGAAGGACATATTCTAGAGACATTTGGAACAATAATCTCTTGTCATTGCTAATCATGGCCATTTAGCAGCATGGAAGCTGTACCTTGTGCCAAATGTTTCTTGGGTCTCTAGACTTCAAGCCAATAACGAGAACAGGGACATTTTGTTATGCTCCTTGCCTTGCATCGTTGTCCTCAACTAGTTCTTACTAGAATATTCTAGATTCGACTTGATTATTTTATATGGAGTACAAGCCGGTGCTCAAAGAGATGCAGGTCTGAAAATAGACAGCTTTCAAATATTTTTACTTCATCTTTAAGACAAGAAGCTTGATTTAGAAGACGGTGGTGAAGAAGGTAATAGAAGTGATCAGTGAGTGATAAGCAAATGACTAGATAGAGTTTCATTTTTTCCTAATACTACAAGGTCTCAGAAATGTAGAGAGAGAGAAATCACCAAAGGGAGAGCCTGTTCCCTCTTCACAGATATGAATGAGGAAATGGCAATTTCCGTTCATTAAAATTCTATGGAGATAAAGAATGAAAATTTGTAGATAATTAGCCGATTTCTCTTATTTGCAGAAACTCGGTTGAGCATAAATAAAGAATGGCCTTGCTATTGATACATGTGGCCATTGTCTTCAAATGGAAAATCTGCTCATCACTACTGCAGACGACTCTTTTTTGTGTGTCAGCACCATAATTTATTAAAATACAATAAAGGTGGAAATTTATTATTAAAAACAGTAGTAGATCACTCTTTTTTATTTTTTTTTTATTGTCCATAATGAGTTACATTGTTTAGTGGGCTAACCATGAATTGTTATCCCCAATTCCTCATTGCCCCCCTTCCCCATCCCCAGTCAGCTGGACATCCTCCACCGTGGGCCATCTGTATCAGTCTTTGTGGAAAGGGACTATGGATAGCCTAGTCTTCAGCCGGCTCTTGATGTCATATGCTTGAAGCATTAACAAAACAGAATACACACTTTTTAAAAACGAGTGGTTGTTTCTTTATTTTTGCCTGATTTTTGCATCAAGTTCAAGGTAATCATTCTGCCTGCAATTATTAAAACACCGTACTGAGAGAACACAGGTACCATGGTTTAGTGGTGGACTTTGTGGTCAGCTTTCTCCTTGCTGACACAGACAACCGACTTAAAGGCAGCTGGGGAGGAAAGGGTTTATTTTAGCTTACAGACTTGAGGGGAAGCTCCATGATGGCAGGGAAGATGATGGCATGAGCAGAGGCTGGACATCACCCTATGGCCAACATCAGGTGGACAACAGCAGCAGGAGAGTGTGCCAAACACTCACAAGGGGGAGCTGGCTATAATATCCATAAACTCACTCCCAACAACACACCTTCAACAAGTTTCCAATTCCAAAATTTCCATCAGCTGGGGATCAAGCATTCAGAGCACATAAGTTTATATGGGACACCCAAATCAAACCACCACAGTGGATAAAGCACTTGGCATACAAATGTGAGAACCTGAGTTTAGATTCCCACCCAGCACCTTTGTAAACGCCAGGTGGGTGAGAGGGCATATCTGTAATCCTAGACCTCTGGAGGCAAAGACAGAGGATCCCAAGTACAAGTTGGCTAGACTAGCTGAATCAACCAGTCTTGGGTTCAAATGAGATACCTTGCTTCATTAAGTGAGGTGGAAAGTGGTCCAGGATGACAGCTGATGTCAACCTCTCGCCTCCACATGCATAAATACCCATGCACATGTGTGACCACATACACATGTGAGCATGCATACATACATTCATGAATACCCCAGCACACATACATACATGAATACGTACACATGAACAAATAACACACCACTGAACACATAACATGTGCATGAATACCACACTATACACACAATGAATACACACATGCATGCATGCCACACCACACACGCAAACACATGCAAAATAAATAAATAAAAACCATATCCCCACCATCATCTATTCTAAACATTGAGTCTTTATTACTAGATCTCCTGGCCAGCATAACCCTAGAACAAAAAGTGCTGGCAGCTTTGTTGATATCAATGTGATCTCAAATTTAAACTTCCAGTTTTCATGTTAGACTGTAATCATACTATGTCATGATTCATTCTTCGCAGAGGAGAGGATCTGCTAACCGTGTGAAAGTCTACATTCTTTAGGTTATGCATTCATTTTTTGGTTATGCATTCATTTTATCTAGTCATGAATGATTCAAATCTATATTGGGCTCCTCCTTTGTCGTCAGCCTTAAATATATCAAAATAATAAATTTTTCCCGAAGGCACCTCTGATATACCTGTTAGTGTTAATCATTACTTTCCATACGCTGTCCAAATCCACTCATAGGGATCTATTCTAATTTATTGTCCTGATCATTAACCTTGTCTGTGAAGAGATGGAAAGCAGTGACTGCACCCTGTCATTTTTTCTCCTTTTCTTGGACTCCTCCAAGACACTGAGCAGAGTCAGATTAAACGTAGCCTTGGACATTTGTATGTCTTTTGCTTCATTTGACAATCTCAGATATTAGATCACACACTGTATGAGGTATGATGCCAATTTAATATCTAAGACAAAGGGGTCTCAACATAATGCTATAAAATTATTGATCATACTGTTACATGTTAAAATAGCAATTGTAGTTATTTGATGCCAAGATGCCAGGATTTTTTTCTTCTATATCATTTGTGTAAATTTGGGAACCTGCATACCATACATGCCATAGAACAGAGACTAAGTTTATCATTTTGCAAGCGACTTCAAGCTCTGTTGCTCAAAAAGTTCAAAGTTCCTATTGTTATTTTTTTCAATACAGATTTAGTTAATGTATGACTACATAAATGCTTTCCTTTGCCTAAAGTAAGAGTTGGCCAGGATATAATAAGACAAGATAATTCTAATGCAAATAAATGAGGAATCACTTCTGATCAATGAATACCATTCAAGTACTTATGAGGGGTCTGGGAAGCAAGCCCTAAGTCACCATGTTACTTGAGATAATACAGAAATATAGTATTCTACAATATAGTGCTTTGAAAACATTACTTCTTTATTTCTCATAGAAAGTTGAGAAGTGAACAGAAGAGAGCTATCAGGAAGGCTTTCAATCTATACTTATAATTCCAGCCCTAGGGAGCATGTATGAGACGTGCACTACAATGCATCCTTTCCTATGCAATTGACACAGGGTCACTGAGCACTGGTTGTGATTACACTGGGAAGTCTTTCCTTGGTGCCTGACACATAGTAGGCACTTGCTACAGCTCTTTGTGTAGTCTCGGCATGCATACTTGTTATAGTGGTGATGGTAGTGGTTGGCTCCTCATCCTGTTTTCACTCCTTTCTTCCTCTTTATTTTAAATTTTCCACTTCTTAAATCTCAGTCTGAAAATACATTTTACTGGACAAGAATTAGAACATAAGGTGTTTTAACAATTTTGGGGATTAGAAAGAGAGCTTATTGGTTAAAGTCACTTGTTGGTGAAGCTTGTTGGTCCAGGCTCAGTTCCCAAGCCACTCATGTAAGCTGCATGCAAAAAGATGTGAAAGAATCTGGTGTTCATTTGCAGCAGCAAGAGGCCCTGCCACATGAAAAATAAATAAACAAATAAATATTTTTTGAAAGAAGAAACTTTCACTGAATTTATTACTGAGTTTCCCATCAGTAGTGATTATCATCTTCACACTATAGAATAAATAATACCTGATATGTCCAGAACTGATAATTTTATGACACAATTAACTCAATTCTATCACTGTAACTAGAATAGTGGGCACTGGTTCTTTAACACCTGTCAAGAACAAGCACACTGCAGACACACTCAGTCAACCATATACAAGAGGCAGTGTGAGACAGACACACGGGACTTTTTCTTTTTCCTTCCAGCTTCAGCCATTCACTTACCCACTTTATAATCATATTGGTTCTTCATCTTTTCCTAGAAAACAATATTACAGCACAGCATTTTAAAAGTACTTAAATGTTGTCTCTTGTTGTCCATTTTTATCTAGTCTTATCAATCATAAAAATTCTGACCTGTTATCCTTAATCCATATCATCTTCGTTAGGCTTCTCCCTTGTTCTGCTGTAATTAAGATTAAGAGTCTGCTTTCTTAGAATGAGCCTGTTCTTTCTTTTCCTTCATCATAGCTATGATATATGTATGTATGCAAATGTAGATAAAATTACATTGTCATAAAATTTTACTTAAGGGAAAGAAGACTGGAATTCTGAATTAGCCAAGAATTCCCAGGGATACTGCTATGGTGGGTGTTTGTGCCCCTCCACTCAAAATTCATTTGTTGAAATTGTCATTCTCCAATTGATGGTCTTTAGAGGTATTTTCTTTGGTATATAACTAATCCAGAAGAGAGAAGTCATAAAGAATGTGATTGGTGTTGTTTTAGGGAATTGTGGAGAGACTTCTGTCCCTTCTTCTAGATAACAACATGCCAAGAAGACACCATGAACAGGTCAAGCTGAAAAGTGCTGATCACAAGAGGCTTGGCTCCGGTAGTGACAAGCACTGTGATACATAGCCCTGCTCTTTGTTGATGGGCACATACATGAGCAACTGAGAAGAACCGTGGGTTGGCAACCTTGAGCCTGAGGTCAGCAAGTGGATCAACCTCTCCCATTTACTGTTGTATACTGGGAACTTTAGAAGCTAATGTGATCTTCTGGACAGCCATAAATCCAATCCTCCAGCAGAATGATTACTATTTCAGAGGACTTGCATATATGAAGATAAGTCCTCTGCCTCTACAGATCTCAAGGTTGCTTCTCACACTCACAAGACAATTGTGAGATCAGCACCCAGTTAGAACATTAGCCACTCTGGGAAGGATGGGCTGGACAGGCTCAGGAGAGTGAGAGAATCTGCGTTGTCCAGAGACTACAAAATTAAGTGTGGCCAGCAGATAACCCTGGTACTAAAGGAGTAAAGGAGGGTAACTACTAAAATCAAGAAACTTTTTTTTTTTTTTTTTTTTTTTTTTTTGGTTTTTAGAGGTAGGGTCTCACTCTAGCCCAGGCTGACCTGGAATTCACTATGTAGTCTCAGGGTGGCCTTGAACTCACAGCAATCCTCCTACCTCTGCCTCCTGAGTGCTGGGATTAAAGGCAAGCACCACCACGCCCTGCTAAGAAACTTCTATTAGAACCTTTCCAATACAAGCACAGCACCAATATGAACTATATAGGAAAGACAAGTTTCCACAAGCAAAACTGATCCCCGCCTGAGGCATAGAAACAGGAGTCTCACATTTTGAGGCCCTAGCAATAAAGTTGCTCCAACAGTTCATCTTTTTACAGTGCTACCCCCTTTTTATAATTATCACTTTTAGTAGGATTTTACCTCATTTTATTTAAAAAAAATTAAAAATTTTTTCTGCCATACATTCATCTCATTTTGTTTTAGCTAAATTTATTTTAAACATTTTTTGCCTGAATTTCCAACTTTTACCCTTTATTTTATATTTTAGAATGATCGTGATGTTCTTTTTGAACTTCTTAAAATTAAAAGACATTTTTACTTTTTATTCCCCATCATATACTCATCAAATTTTCTTGGGCTGGAGAGATGGTTCAGCGGATAAGGCACTTGCCTCCAGTGCCTAAAGCCCCTGGTTCAATTCCCCAGGACCCACATAAGCCAAACCCACAAGGTGGTGGCCCTGGTGTTTCTCTCTCTCTCTCTCTCTCTCTCTCTCTCTCTCTCTCTCTCTCTCTCTCTCTCTCTCTCTCTCTCTCATTGAAAATAAATAAATAATTTTTTTTAAAATTTTCTTGTGAACTCTTTCACTATTAGGAAATCTTTTGTTTGCTTCTTTACTTATCTTGTGCAATTTTCTTTTTCATTCCATAACAATATTTTATACCTTTTATTTTTCACACATTTAAATCTTTGCCTTTATTTTCCTTTTCATGTCTCCTTTATTTATACATTCATTACTCCCTACAAGATTGCTTTTGGTAATTCAACTTCATGGCATAGTCTACATCAACCTTCGTATTTTTCTGCAATATGGCCATTGATGATGCATTAGTTGATATAAATTACTTTTAATGATATTTTAAGTAATGTATGTTTTGATAATTTTGTTGTTACAATAGATTCTTTTCTCCTCATGGAGTTGTAGTGGGGGAAATAACCAAATAAAATAGGCTTCTCACTATGGAGATCTTTAATTAAAACTGGAAAAGATGTCCAAACCATTAGGTGTACAAATTATATCACAAAAAGACAAGAATCATGAAAAAGCAAGAAAAAATGGCTCCCCCAACAGATCATAGGTCTTCAACAACTGAATTCAAAGATTCTGAAGAGGCTAAAATATTGAATGAATATTTCAAAAGTTGACAAGTAAAAATGATGAACGACCTTAAAGAGACAATAAGCAGTTATGTTTAGCCCAATTTATGGAGAAGAAGGTTAACAACATGGAGGAAGATGACCAAGTAAATCAATAATATGAACAAAAAATTAAGATCAAGACAAAAAGGAATGAGAAGTAAGAGGCAAGAGAATAATTACGAGGACAGAAATCCATGAAGCAGGAAGAGTCTAAAGAATAAAATAAAAGTTGGTTCTTTGAAACTATCAGCAAGATTAACAAACCCTAGTCAAGCTGAGTAAAGGAAGAAGACTAAAGTCAATAAAATTAGTGATCAAAATGTACCAAACTTAAGGAAAGTCAGCACCAATACTCCAAATGTTTCACAATAGAAAGTAAAATCACACTGCTAAACATACTGTATGATATCATAACTGATATGGTTGTGAAAAAAGGAGAAAAAAAATATAGAGCAAGTTCTCTGATGAAATTAGTTATAAGCCTTGGTGGGGGAGAATATCCAGAGACATGGACCCCTCTATAACACCATACTAGGGCCGGCAGAACTGGGCTGACTCCTAGGATATCCATGGTCCCCTACCCCAAGGACTGATCCAGACTGCCCACAGAGGTGGATATCCAGCTGATTGTGGATGGGGAAGAGGGGCATTGGGGAACTGGGGATAAAAACTCATTGTTTGCCCATTAAATAATGTAAATCATTATGGACAATAAAAAAACAATTTTCATTAAAACTTTTGGTGAATTGTATCCACTAACACATTATGAAAATCATGGGGCGGAGCATCATGGCGGACTAGTAGCAGCCTCGCCAGAACTCTCTTTGAAAAGGTTTGATTCTTCAGCTGGGATCCAAACCCAGGACCCCAGCTGGCCTTGAACACAAACCTACTGTCTCCCCAACTCCACGCTACCCCGGGGGTCAGGTCTCCCCATCTGCTTTCTACTCGGTAGAGGAACAAAGCACCGCCCTTCCCCCACTCCTAGCTCCTGCTCCCGCCTGCTCTTGCCCCGGGACCCCCTTCTTCCAGCCTCCCTCCAGCGATTCTTGGGTGCACTTCTCCCTGAGACCCCTTCCACATACATAGGCAATCGCTTCACGGGAAAACTGATCTAGCGCGGTTCCCGAGCACTCCGGTCCACAGCTGCCAGGAGGGGCCAGCCCTCAGACACCGGGGAACCTCTACTAAGGCTGGGAGGACAAAAGCGGCTTCGGTGGGCACCGGGGACCACTCGCCACTGACCTGTAGTGATTCTTAAGCGCACTTCTCCCTGAGACCCCTCCAAATACACAGGCGATCGCGTTCCGCTGGCAAGCTGAACTAGCACGCAGGACTGCAGCTGCCGGGCGGAGCCAGGCCTCAGGCACCACCAGGGAACCTCTGCCAGTGCTGGGAGGGCAATGGCGGCTCCAGTGGGCACCAGATAGGAGGGCACAGTCAGGTGGGAGAACACTGGGCCCTATAATTGGAGTGCTGGGACTGTGTTTCTACTCTAGCATACCATCTGGGAGCAGGGTGATCCAGTCAGGTAAGAATCTAAGCCTCTGTGGGGACAGAACACCCCAACAAGAAAGACCTTTGTTTAAGATCAAACCTGGTGATCTTTCCATTGGAAGCAAAGCAGGCTGAACAGCATCCCCCAGGGTAACTGAGTCCCACTCACCTACCTAAACATGGGAAGAAATAAAAGGAAAAACCCACAGAAATCAAAGACGAAACTCCCCAATCCAGGGCCCCTAGTCCCTTTATGGAGCAGGAGACTGGCAAAGAAACAGAGGCAACACATACACAATCGCAAAGAGAGAACAATACGATTCCTGACCATAACTGCAATGTGAATATGAAGCAGCTAATGGCTGATATGGAAATTATGAGAAAAGACATGAATGAGATGAAGGTTTATTAACTCAAACATAGTCTCCAGAATGAATTTAATGGAGAGAAATATGAATGAATTCAGAAACACATTAAGTGAATTGAAAATTAATCAATTAAAAGAGGAGCTAGACAACCAAATAATTAAACTTGATGAGGACCTAAAAAAATTAAAAATGATTATCAGGAATCCCAAGCAAAAACAAAAATAGATTGGAAATTAGATCTCACCAAAGAATTGGAGTCTATAAACAAAGCTATAGCAGAAACAAATAATGAAAATGAGATGTTAAAAACCTCCCTTGAATCAATCAGTCCCAAAGTTGATAATTTGGAGGACAGACTTTCAGAAGTAGAAGACAAATCAGAAGGAATC
>PVHP010003254.1:61565-80202 GCA_004024765.1 Zapus hudsonius
ATCTTCAACAGAATTATTCAAGAAAACTTTCCCTATCTAACAAGAGAAAGCCCACTCAACTTTCAAGGGGCCCAGAGGACTCCAAACAGACAGGACATGAAGAGGAACTCTCCAAGACACATCTTAATTAAGATGCCTAACATAGAAAGCAAAGAGAAAATACTCAAAGCTGCTAGAGAAAAGCAAACCGTAACTTACATAGGAAAAGCCATCAGACTTACCTCAGACTTCTCATTAGAAACCATGAAAGCCAGATGAGCTTGGAATAATGCTTTTCAGGGCCTAAAGAAGTATGGCTTTCAACCTAGACTACTCTACCCAGCAAAGCTATCCCTCATGATTGACGGAGAAGTGAAAGTGTTCCATAAAGTAAACCAGCTCTGCAACTATTTGAACACAAAGCCAAAATTGCAGAAGATCCTGAAAGAGATAACCCACACAGAAGAAACAAGAAATCTACCTCAGAAGAATACCAGAGACCAGACACAACGATTGCAGTCAGTGAGCTAATAACAGCAGCAGAGACAACAACCCCCATTACCCCTTCATCATGGCAGGGCTTAAAGCAAACCTCACAGTTATATCACTGAATATTAATGGACTTAACTCCCCTATAAAAAGACACAGACTTGCAGGGTGGATCAGAAAAATGGACCCCTCCATCTGCTGCCTTCAGGCAACACACCTTACTTCTAAAGACAGAAACCTCCTTAGAGTAAAAGGATGGAAAACAGTTTATCAGGCATGTGGAAATAAAAAGAAAGCAGGTTTGGCTACATTAATCTCTAACAAAATAGACTTTATACCAAAATCAATTAAAAAGGATAAGGAAGGTCACTTCTTACTCATCAAAGGAAGGATCCAGCAGCAAGATATCACCATCATGAACATATATGCACCAAATTCGGGTGCAACACAGTTCGTAAAGGAAACCCTACTCAAAAATAAAGCAGAAATAGACTCTAATTTCATCATAGGAGGGGACTTTAATATACCTCTATCATCCCTAGACAGAACAACCAAACAGAAAATCAGCAGAGACATAATGGAGCTTAATGACACCATTGACCAACTGGGAATAACAGATATGTACAGAACGTTCTACCCCAAAGATACAGAATATACATTCTTCTCAGCAGCGCATGGGACTTTTTCTAAAATTGACCACATCTTATGTCACAAATCCTCCCTAAACAAATTCAGGAAGATTGATGTAGTTCCTTGCATCATATCAGACCATAGTGCATTAAAGGTAGAAGTTAACAGTGGAACAGGATCCAGAAAATACACAAAGTATTGGCACCTGAATAATTCGCGCCTAGAAAATGATTGGGTCATCCAAGGAATAAAACAGGAAATTCAAAATTTCCTAGCTTTAAATGATGATGATAACACATCATACCAGAACTTATGGGACACAATGAAGGCAGTCCTGAGGGGAAAGTTTATCACACTAAATGCCTTCATATCAAAGACAGAGAGGTCTCATATCAATTGCCTAACCACCCACCTAAGATCATTAGAACAGATGGAAAAAGCTAACCGGAGGAGCTCAAGACAAAAGGAAATAATTAAAACCAGAGCTGAGATTAATGAATTGGAAATAAAGAAAACAATTAAAAAGATAGATAAATCAGAGTTGGTTCTTTGAAAAAGTTAATAAAATCGACAAACCCCTGGCCAATCTAATCAAACGAAGAAATGAGAAAGCCCAAATCAACAAAATCAGTAAGGACAATGGAGAGATCACAACTGATCCTGAAGACATTAGAAGAATCATCAGGTCATATTTCCAAAAACTCTACTCCACAAAATTAGAGAACTTGGAAGAAATGGATAAGTATTTGGACACCTATCAACTGCCAAAGCTTAATCCAGAACAGATAAAAGCACTAAATAAGCCTATCACATCCACTGAGATTGAAGATGTAATCAAAAACCTTCCTAAAAGGAAAAGCACAGGACCAGATGGTTTCACACCTGAATTCTACCAAGGAAGAAATCAAACTATCCCTCTTTGCAGATGATATGATCCTTTATATATCAGACTCAAAGAATAGTATCAGTAACCTCTTGAAGGTGATTAATGCCTTCAGCAATGTGGCAGGATATAAAATTAACACACAAAAATCAGTAGCCTTCCTATATGCAGAAGGCAAGCAGACAGAAAAAGACATCAGAGAGTCTGTCCCATTTTCTATAGTCTCTAAAAAAATCAAATACCTTGGAATATCACTAACCAAGGCTGTAAAGGACTTATGTAAGGAAAATATTGAAACACTCAAGAAGTAAATAGAGGAGGACGTGAGAAGATGGAAAGATATTGCATGCTCATGGATAGGGAGAATCAATATAGTAAAAATGGCAAACCTGCCAAAAGCGATTTACAGATTCAATGCTATGCCGATAAAAATCCCAACCTCGTTCTTCACAGACATAGAAAAAATAATCTCTAAATTTATTTGGAAGGGCAAAAGACCTCGGATAGCCAAAACTATTCTAAGTAAAAAATCCTACTCAACAGGTATCACCATGCCTGACTTCAAAACATACTACAAAGCCATAGTAATGAAAACAGTATGGTACTGGCATAAAAACAGAAAGACAGATTAATGGAACAGAATTGAAGACCCAGCTTTAAATGGAAGTAACTTCAGTTATTTGGTCTTCGACAAGGGGGCCAACAATGTATGCTGGGCCAAAGATAGCATCTTCAACAAATGGTGCTGGAGGAATTGGATAAAAATTTGTAAAAAAATGAAAATAGACCCACTCCTTTCACCTTGCACAAAAAACAACTCCAAATGGATCAGAGACTTTAATATAAATCCGGTAACCGTGAACACCCTGGAAGAAAAAATAGGAGAAACTCTACAAGAAATAGGAGTGGGAAAAAATTTCCTGAGCAAATCTCCAACAGCCCAGGAAATACAACAAACACTTAACCAATGGGACCTGATCAGGCTCAGAAGCTTCTTTACAGACAAACAGACCATACTCAGAGCCAATAGACCCCCTTCAAATTGGGAAATGTTTTTCACCAGCTACAACTCAGACAGAGGACTAATTTCCAAAACCTACAGAGAACTAAAAAATATTGATAACAAAAACCCAAAATGCCCCCTCACAAAATGGGGTACTGATCTCAACAGAGAATTCACGGAGGAGGAAACACATATGGCCTTGACTCATTTAAGAAAGTGCTCAGCATCCCTAAGTTTCAGGGAAATGCAAATCAAAACCACAATGAGATACCATTTTACCCCTGTCAGAATGGCAATCATAGAGAAAACCAACAACAATTGTTGCTGGTGAGGATGGGCGGATAAAGGAACCCACATTCATTGCTGGTGGGTTCAACTTGTTCAACTGTTATGGAAAGCAGTGTGGAAACTCCTGAATAGAATGGACATAGAACTACCAATTGACCCAGCTATCCCTCTACTAGGCATCTATCCACAAGATGTCACATCTTGATGCAGAAACATTTGTACAAGTATATTTATAGCAGCTCAATTCATAATAGCCAAGAAATGAAATCAACCCAAATGCCCATCCATGGAGGACTGAACAGTAAAACTGTGGTATATTTACATGATGGAATTTTACTCAGCTGAAAAGAAAAATGACATATCAAAATTTAGGACAAAATGGTCTGACTTCGAGCAGATCTTACTAAGAGAACACTGAAAAGAACAGAGAATTAAATGCCACATATTCTCCCTCATATGTGGTCCTTAACCAGGATAACCGTAGACTCTATGCAGACTACTACGAAGAAATGAGAGGTTATTAATGAGGAGTAAGGGATGGGGGAGGGGAATGGCTCAAGCATTAGGCTAACCAAATTAGGTTCAAAAACATAAAATCCTCACCAGCATACTGTAGCCTATTGTACAAGTAGTGGGGGTTGACTGGCAAGAGGGGCCATGAGTAGTAGGGGGGAGAGTGTAAGCCTATGAATAATTGATCAGTCTGACCACCCCTGGTTCTAGCCACCAGTTCCTTCGCTCAATGAGCTGTTGTACAATGTGACCCATGAAGTTCCAAAAACAAGACAGAATTCCGACAAAGCCTTTGAATGTCCTCTCCAGGCCTGAAGCCAAACACTGTTGCTGAAGAAACCACAGAATGCCACCGACCAGCATCAAGAGACCCTTCATGGTCCAGAATGGTAATCAGCCCCCAGATGCCAGTTAGTTCAGTGCTTGAAGGCACTGCACAAGCTGCCAGGGGAAGCTGATCAACGACAGCTGGAGTAAACAGAGATCAATGGCATGAAACACAGTCTGCGGCCATGAGTAGGCTGACCACACCTCCTACTGGGAGAGAACAGCGAACCAAGAAAGGAGCACTTGTGCAATGGAGAATCCTTGTCCTGGGGGAGACAATCAACAGCTTTTAAATTTGGCCAAATATTCCACTTAGTGAGGGGGAGCCCTTGACTGGAACTAGGGATTCAGGGCAATATGCGCTGGATCCTGTACTCTTGGGCTCACAGGAAAAGTTGCATTATGGGAACGATTGACAGGGAGGCTACTAAAAATAGAATCTAGGTAATCCAGATTTGTGTGTATTTGTTAACCTGTACTGATCTCATTCTCTGATGGAGATTGTGTTTGTAGTTTTCAGGATACAGCAAGAGTGCTGTGGCCCATCTAATCCTACTATCCGACCATAGGCAGATAGCTGAGATCCTGGCAAGAGATGAGCCACCACAGTCATATCGTGGAGGATCCATATGGAACCCCACAGAGAATGACGGATGAACAAGGGATCCACAGCCACAGCCATTCAGTCAACACAGGATAAGCCAGGGTGACAGAAACCAACAATTTTTGACACAAAGACCCCTAAGCTCACAACAATAAAGCAGCCTTAATACTCACCCGCCATGACTCAGGGAACTGAGCGGAAGAGGGGGCAGAAAGAGTGTGAGAGCTGTGGTGGGGGAGACTATCTAGAGACATGGCATCCTTCATTAACAACACACTGGGGCCAGGAATACCGGGCTGAGTACTATTCTATCCATGGTGCCCTGCCACAAAGACTGATCCAGAAGGCCCACAGAGGAGGATATTCAGCTGATTGGCGATGGGAAGGGGGGCATTGGGAATTGGGGATAACAATGAATTGTTTGCCCACTAAATAATGTAACTCATTATGGACAATAAGTATATATATATAATTTTAAAAAAGAAAGAACAAAACTGCCATTAAAGAAATCAAGAAAATATCTTCCAAAATTGCTTTATGAAAAAATGAAATATCTAGGAATAAATATATCCAATAAGATGAGAGACATTTACAATAAAATTGAGAACTCAGAAATAGACAACTATTGTCACCTAATTTTTGACAAAGATGTCAAAAACATGTGTTGGGGAAAAGCTTCTTCAACAAATTTTACTGGCAAGGCTGAATGTCATCATGTAGAAGGATGAAACCAGATCCATAGATCTCAACCTGCACAACAATCTCATCAACGTGGATCAAAAACCTGATGCATCCATAGTGCTAGAGATCATATGTAAGCCATTTCAAGATATAGACAAAGGTAAGAAAATTTGGAGGTAAGCTCAAATACAAGAAATAATCATGAGAAATCAGATCTGATCTCATAAAATTAAAAAGCTCCTTTGTGGCAAAAGAATCAATTGCCAGTGAAGAGATAATCCATAGAACGGGGGAAAGCTATTGTGTATCAGACATGGAAAAAGTGTACTGGACATATAAATAACTTGTATTGAAGCAAAATGAAGCACAAATCATTAATCATTAAAGGGATCAAGTAACGGAACAAAAAAAAGATATCAAAATAGAGAGAGCAGTTGGAAAGTAGAGGTTCAATGGAAGGGGTGGGGGAGGGAGAAAAGAATAAATGGTAGGAGAACAGGGGATTATGATGAAGATATATATATATATATATATATATATATATATATATATATATATATATATATATATATATATATAGGTTTATTGGAAAATTGTCAACAAAAGAGGTTTTATAGAGTTCAAAAAAAGAGAAAGAAACTGGGCAGTTCTCAAAAGGAGAAATTCAAATGGACAATATGCATTTGAAAAAGGGTTTAACACTCTTATTTATCAGGGGGATGCAAATTAAAGTGGCTTTGCTGTTCCATCTCACCAAATCAGAATGGGTGAAGAGGATGTAGAGAAACAAGAACCCTTATGTGATGGAAATTTAAGCTGGTGTCTTCACTTTGCAAGTTAATGTGGTGCAACAACAACAAAAAAAAATTGAAAATAGAACTACTATACCTAGTACTATACCCAGCTAACCTCCTGGGTCTATATGTAATCGACTTATCATAAGGATACTGACACATTCCTTACATTCCTTTTTATTACTGCACTATTCACAATAGTTACAAATGGAACAACCCTATATACCTAAAGAGATGAATGGATAAAAAAATCTTATACATATACATAACAGAACTTTATTAGGCCACAAAGAAAAGGAAATCATGACATTTATGAGAAAAATGAGTGCAATGGGAAATCATTGTGTTAAGCTCACTTAGAAATGCTCAATAAAATAAATCATATTTTTGTAACACAGACTCTAGATTTAAGTGTGTGTTTGTGCATGTGTGTGTTTAGTTCATGAAAGTGGAAAACGGATTGTGATAAGAAAGAGCTCTTAAAGGAAGGAGAGAGAGGGGGGGGGAGACGGAGAGGGAGAGGGAGAGGGAGGGAGGGAGGAGAGAGGGAGAGAAATGGGATATCATTTAACATTAAAACAGAAAGGCAGACTAGTTGGTGTGAGAAAATGGACTGTGAAGATTTGAGGCAGGGGCTAAGGAAATTGCTCAGCAGTTAAGGCACTTGCCTGTAAAGCAGAAGGACCTGAGTTCATTTCCACAGTTAAGAACATAAATCCAGATACACAAGGTGGCACATGCGCTTGGAGTTTCTTTGCAGTAGCTGGAGGCCCTGCCTATTGTCTGCTCTCTCTCTCTCTCTCTCTCTCTCTCTCTCTCTCTCTCTCTCTCTCTCTCTCTCTCTCTCTCTTAAATAAAATATTAGAAAAAAGGAGTTGTGGCAGAAGGGATATAGGAAGGTAAGGTTGAGGGCGAAGGTGAGGGAGAAAATACTTCTGAAATCAGGTGAACATTATAAGTGTGAAACATGTATCATGTATCATTATAACATTAATGTTATCTGAAATAACTTTTGGTTAACCAACTATTGCTATCTTTACATTTATCATTATATTTTTATATAAATACTTGATTTATTTTTATTGCTGTTTAGCCTAACAGTGATCAAGATAGCTTTCTGTGAATTGTGGGTCTTCATGGGATGCAATGGCATCTATTTGAACCACAAGATATTTGGACACACTTTCTTTGTACTTTACAGTTATCCACTTACTTCTTCAAAGAGTTTTTTATGTTTCTTTGCATATAATTCAACATATTTTCTTTTTCTTTTCTTTTTTGGTTTTTCGAGGTAGGATCTCCCTCTAGTCCAGGCTGACCTGGAATTCACTATGTAGTCTCAGGGTGGCCTTGAACTCATGGCAATCCTCCTACCTCTCCCTCCCCAGTGCTTGGATTAAAGGTGTGTGCCACCACGCCCAGCTTCTTTTTCATTTTCATTTTCTTTTTTTCTTAGGTGCTGGGGAATGAACCCAGGGCTTTGCATTTTCAAGACACAAACTCTGTCAATCAACATTTTCCTGCTTCCTGGGTCTTTTCTATGTAAATGATTTTCCAGTAGGTTTTCTCATAGAAGAGTGTAATAAAGATATTTTGCTATATAGAATAGTCTTCTAATCATGTTTCTGTGACAAATATTATCGACCCTGAGATATCTTGCTTGTATAACTCACTTGTCTGGGCTTAGGATAATGTGAAACATATAATAAATTTTCAACAAGTACATATTAAATGAACAAATGTATATAAATAAAAATAGTTGTAACATAAAATTCATGTCTATATGTAAATCTAAATCAAATTTATATATTAATTCATAAATTGGACACTCAACATGTTCATTTAATCTTCACAGTAATGTTATGCAGTTAGCAAGGGAAAGCAGCTAATGTTATGATTTTGTACATTTGCAGATATTGAAATTGGATGCTGAAAACATTTTCCTAAGGTTAAAATCATATTAAGCGCTGGATCTTAGGCTGGGATTAAGATTTCTTCATTGTGATTCTTGAGTCTTTTTTCACTAACCATGCAATTCTCAGTTTGGATGATTCAAAGAAGAAACCCAGATAGCTTTCTGTCCTAACATCGGCTTCTCTCCAGAGACAGCCTCAGTTATTGCTGAGACTTCTCCCATTCCAGCATCCTTACATGCTGAGAAACATGGCACTTCTGAGCCTTCTCGTCAGCCAGTTGGCACATTTTCAAATGAGCCACTGAATGGCAAATGCAAGGATAACACTGGGATAAAATGAGCTCCTCTTATTGATTTTCCAAACCAATATGGCACGGGTATTCCCTCTTTGTGCCATCTCCTCCCTCTGCCCAGAGGCTTTTGCTGCCTGTCCATCATTTTAATTAGACATTACACCTGGCACAAATGCTGAGTTGATTAACCTTAAAGGAACTGAATAGGTTCTCTGATCGTTAACACGGGGCCCCTGACATATTATAACTCATGTTAACATGTGCTGTTGCACAAACTCACAGCTTCTTCAGCCCACTTCCAGAGCCACTGTGCAGGGTAATAGCATCTACAGAGAGCTCTTTGGAAGCATGCTCCCATAATCATGCCATGAAACATGAGATATAAAAGATGGATTGCTGTGGACTCTGCAGATACCACTTTTTAATGTTTATATAAATGCACTTTCTGTGTCATGGGGTTTCTGAGGGATAGGCCTTTGTGTTGGAGGATCAAAGCTATATGCTCTTGGATCTGGATGATATGAGGATCTGAGCTGTCTGTAATCTTTGGGTACTCTCTTAATTTCTCTGGGTCTCAAACTCTTCATGAAAAATGGAGATTAAAAAGAATGTGAGAGTTCCCTTTTATTATCCCAATGACTGTATTTGCTTCCCACCACTGTGTGTCTCAGCTTGGGTGAGGCTCCTTTGCTCATGAGATCTGGAACTTTAGTGGTATCAAAGGAACTTGCTTCTTTTTCCTTTAGTCCCCAGGTAGACCTTCCAGATCAGCTCTTCCATATCCTTCCCAGGGGCTCCAAAAAAATGCTTTCACCTAAAAATAAATCAAAACAAATGACTCGAAACACACTTCTTGAATCAAAACACCATTTTTGTGATATTTTAAAAAATTGTTTATGCTAAAAGGACTAATTGTACATTTTAAGATCTTCAGTGATATGTGAATATTTTATATAATAATTTTCTTTAATAAGAATGCATATCCATCGCCTCACAGTCTTATCATTAGTTTGTGGTAACATTAAAACATTTTTCTGCATCAATTTTAGCATTGAAAGCCATATTGTTAACCACAATTACCCCACTGTGCAGTAAATACCAAAACTTAATTCTCTTATCTAAATGTAACTATGTACCTATGGACCAATCTCTCCAAATTCCTCTTACCCACAATTTCCCTCAATAGCTTCTGATAATCACAATTCTATTCTCCATTTCTTTCTATTTTATTAAAATATTTTTATTTATTTAGTTGCAAGCAGAGAGAGACAGACAGAGAGTGAATGAGCATGCCAGGGCCTCCAGCCACTGCAAATGAACTGTACATGCATGCACCACCTTGTGATCTGGCTCTACTTGGGCACTGGGAAATCAATCTTGGGTTGTTAGGTTTTGCAGGTGAGTGCCTTATCTTTTGAGCCATCTCTCCAGGTATTCTCTATTTCTATGACAACAACTTTGTTAAAGTCCATTTATGAGATGCATATTATTTTGCTCTTTTGGGTCTGTCTTATTCCCATTACTGTAAAGTCCTTATTACTCCAAAGAGAAGTGCTCCTTGTTATAGCTAAGTTATATATATATATATATATATATATATATATATATATATATATATATATAAATGTGTGTGTGACATTTTATCTATCCATCCCTTAATGGACACTTAGGTTGGCTTTAAATCTTGTCTGCTTTTAATGTGTCGCAACAAACCTGGAAGTGGATATAAGTCTTTGACATACTGTGATTTCATTTCCTTTTGATATGTCCTCATATTGGGATCACTAAATCCTGTGTTGTGGGGGGGAAATCATCCACACAACTTCCACACAACTTGGTTGTGCTAATTTACGTTCCTATCAACAGCGTATGAGTTTCCTTTCTCCACATTGTTGTTAGAATTATTTTGTGCCCTTTTGAAAATATTCACTGTAATTGGAAAGAGCTAATGTTGAAATGTGTTTTTGATATATAATTCCCTGATGAGTTATAGTGATTTTGACCATTTTTGCATGCACATTTTGCATGTATATTCATTTGAGAAATATTTATTCTGGTCTTCCACAACTTGTAATTACATTAATTTGTATCTTGTTACTGCATTGTTTTAGTTTTAGACCACAATTTTAAAACTACTAGAAGAAAATAGAGCAATACTTCAAGGCACTGATCCCACTGGTCTAATTGGATATAACCCACAAACCACAAAAAAAAAAGAGAAAAGAGAAACAAACAAATATCATGACATCCAGTTAAAAAGCTTTTGTATGGCAAAGGAAAACAACCTTGTGGAGACAACCTACAGATTGGTAGACAATATGTATAAACTATATGTCTGACAAAGCTCTTTCTTTGCCTGGCATGGTGGCACACCAGCACTTGGGAGGAAGAGGGAGCAGGATCAGTGTGAGGAATGGAGACATTTTTGTGGCATAGCTCGAATTTGAGGTAGAATCTGCAAGCTTGGTTTGCTGTCTATATACAAGTAATTATAAATTGTACTGTGAGCCTCGTTGTAAAAGGGACTCTATCAAACCTGTTCTTCCTATCTCTGATGCTAGTGGCATCCACAGTCAGCAAGAAGCCTGTGACTGACCTGCTTGAAATAATGTGGACTTATAGCAAGAGAGGCACAGAGTATTAAAAAGAACTTTTGGATACTGTCATTTGGACATGGACTAACCAGTCTATCCATGAGCTCAGAATGGTTGTCTCTCCTCAAGACACCCACAATTCTGAAGGAAGGAGTTTTGAGTAGGAGAAATAATGTTTGCCAGAGTCCATTTATCCCATTATTTGGACCTGTGTGCTGATATTAGATCTGGGGAATGAGGCACATGTGTAACTTTGGTTAAGTTACTTGTCTTTCCCCAAGCACCTTGTTTTATTCCCTTATAAAAGTTACAAGTTTTAAGTGAGGACACACACACACACATACACACACATATTAATATATGAATATTTGGCATGTAGTATTGCATACTTAATATTAAGTGAAAAGCAATTTATAACCGATGTAGTGCACCAATATGAGAGAAAGAGAGAGAAAGAAAAGTAGCATTCTGAGATACTGTCAATCAATTCTATAAATAAACAGATGTTAGGAAAAGGTTAAGTCCCCTGGCTTTTTCTGAAAAGGTAGAAATAAATTAGGTGCTCCAGAAATTCCTGGCAATGAAAATTTGTGTTCTGACACAATGATCTTATTTCTTATATTCCTGTCTAAGAATCAAAGGCAAGGCCCAGAAGACAGGCCTATGAACACCTCTTTTTATCTCCAGAAACTTTAGGACTTCAAAGGTGACCTACTTAAATAAAATCCCTGATCTCTAATCCTTGTCCATTCTGTAGAAAAACCAACCTTTTTCTGGTTTGTGGCTCATGGCCAAGAAAGGAACATCCCCCTTCCCAGGAAAGCCTCCTAGATTAGTGCCCATGTTATGTTGAGTTAATAGATTCACTTTGAAGAGTAAAGGACCTAGAATTTCTCCTAGGCATGTGATATGTGTATTGTGTGTATGTATCTTCATATGTGTGTGGGCATACATGTGTGCAGGGGTGTGTGTGTGTGTGTGTGCACGCGCGTGTGTGACAAAGGTATAATTTGGATGTCTACTCAATTACTACCTGATTCCAGATCTCAGTTTCCCCATCAAACTCAGAAATAATCTCATAGCCCCAGATCAAGATACCCTGGCCAGAGCCTGCCAGAAACTTCTTCTCAGGGGCAGAATTTCAGCCCTGGGGATCCTATCTCTATGCTTTTCAGATCCAACTATTCTAAGTTCTCTATAAGTGTGTCTCATTTGCCTCCTCTTCTTGGAAAGACACTGCTGTGTTGTCCCTTTACAGGTTAAGTCTCCTTCTTTCCTTCCAGCTCCCCATAATATGGTTAACCATTTCCATGTTAATTCCTGTTATTTTAGGGTACTTGATGGGCTCTGTTCCTGATGGGCATATAACTGATTACAGCCACCCTACAAGACCGTGGCATAAACAAGACATCATATTTGTAAGTTACCAAGTGTATTGCTTATCTGTAGGAGTTATTAAATAGGACTATTATTCATATTGTTGCGCCTTTTAATATGGTAAAATATCCATGATATAAAGTGTGGCATTTTCTGGTGTGTATATAATATAAAAGTGCGCTTTTGAATGCAGACTTCAGTGGTAATAAGTGTGTTGACATTACTGTGTAACAAACAAAACTGTCCATCTCAAGGATTTTTTTCCACTCTACTAATGTACTATACCTGTTAAGTCTAATTCTATCCATGACCTAATTACCTCTTAGAAGAACTACCTGTAAATATTGAATTACCATAATATGGAGGACTAGGCTTCAGCATAATGAAATTGAGGTGGTGGTATTTAACGATTTAGTACATATTGAGCCTAGATGGGATATTGCTGAATCATATATCATTTGAGTGTTTTCTACTGTATTCCACATGATCTTCCAATTTCTCTACAACTTCATCAATAGTTACACATTTTTGTTCATTTAAATAATAGCAATTCTAGTATATGGGTAATACATAAGGATAGTCTTGTTATTAGCGTTATTTTTTATCATTTTGAGATAAAATTTTACTAAAATATCTTTCATATAGTTGTGTAATACTTTTAATGTAGATGGAAACTTATTTTTCCTGGGTAATTTAAATCATCCAAATATGGATATAATATGTTACCTTTGGTTTTTTACTATAATCTTTCAGAAGTTCAAGAGTAAAAGGTTTCTCAAGATAGAGTAGTTACATCTATATTAAATAATAAAAGATAATTTATATAGAATATTTCCATTAATTTTTCTAAACGTTTTGAATATCATAGTACATTAAATAATAAGCGTACAATTTCAGTATTTAGAAATGAAAAGGAATAACTAGATGAGGATATTGTGAAGTCAAGTCTATTTGAAGCGATTTAGATTACAAGCTTTTTATTAGCGCAGAATGTAGTATAACTTCTTTAACTGCTTTTTAAAAAAATTTTAGTAGTGTTATTCTTAATGCTCCAGTACCTTGAAAAGAAAAGTCTCTCATATGAGAATGATGCACAGGTATCATGATGACAGTTCCATCAAAACTGGCTCAATTGACAGAATTCTCACTCTAATTCTGACTCTACTAATACACTATAAACCTTTCCTTTTGTTTTGCTTTATGTAACTAAGCAAGGCTAGACTTCAAAAATAAACAGTAGATTAAAAGGATTACTCGTTTCTAGTTCAAAATGCACTTTAGTTTTTTTTTCTTTTCGTTTAATGTCAGTTTAAAAAAAGTTAGTATCTCAAAATGATCCAGGTTTTGTGTTATGTGCTAGAGTTACAGACTTATTTCAACATGGATTTTTTTTTTTCCACTCCTTTTTTTCCTAGCCCCGGAGATCACTATCAGATAAAATCAAATACATAACTTTTATCAATTGAAGTATGTCTGGGATTGATCGTTTCATAGGTAAGAGGAAATGCTCACTTCATTGGCTATCTGGATTCTGGCATTCATACAAGTCTCGGTACAGCAGTACCATTTACCATCTTGTATGTACCCATTTGGTACTATGCTACGTAATCTGGGTCTTGGATCAGTGATCAGTGAGGAGGTGAAATGATAGTTTTCAAAAGGTTTAGAAATCATTTTAAAGTTGAGAGTGTGTTTGTTTAGGAAAGTACCTTGAAAAGTCTTCATCGGCTTGTTAATGACATCTTGAACACATGGGTTTCTAGGAAACATGCAGTCAAATGGGCAACTGAAAGTGAGAGCCAAAAGGAGCTCCACGCTACCGTCCATAGTGGTTGTACAAGTTTGCATTCCCACAAAAAAAGAAAGGAAAAACAGAAATGGAGGGGAAAGGAAGTGGGACCAGAGAAAAACTGGAAACACATTTGTGAGGGGATGAACATTGACAAGTGCAAATAACTGACAGATTTTCAGAAAACAATCTGAAAACGTTAGTTGGTACAGTGTTATATGTATGCTGCCAAGGAAATCCTTTTACACATACAGACAAGTCTGTCTTGAGATGTTGTAGTCCTCTGTTCTTTTTGCAGATGAAAGAAAAATAAATTGGCATCTACTTTTAAGTTTATTCCTTATGGAAAAGGAAGGTATCACATTAAAGGAGGAGAAAATATCCCCTAACTTATCCCAGTGGAACCAGATGAAAAGGATTTTGAAGAAACACTCTATAAACATGTGGAAGCAGTTATTAGGGTTGCTGTAGACTATGATGTTGGTACAGGGAATGTCCATACTTTTTTACAGAGACCAAGGTGGTTATACACATCTTCTGCATCTGAGTGCTCAGCTTGCAGTCATTACTATGGTGCAAGTTAGAGAAATGCAGGAGCTTTTATTTAGATTCCTTTAAAATCAAGTTCATTTCTTACTTGTGCCTAAGTATGTGTGAACATGTTACTTCACCTCTGAGATTTTTTTCTGAAAAATGTTGTAAAATAATAATGAGTTTTTAAATCTATAAAATCATGACAATCAGGCTAAGAGGTGAGCATCTAATTATTAGCAATAAATAAGTTCATTAAAATAAATTTAAAAATCATACATGTCCTTTCTGACCTTTTTCTTAAAATTCACTATAGGTTTGATGTTACAAAATTCTCTTGAAATGAGTCTTTTTCAGAAATATAAATAGGCTCTATAAGTGTCTGCAAACATTTCCTAAGTGCTAGATTATGAGCTCTTTAGGGAATAGGTATATCTTATAGATTTGTATACCATGAATACTAAGTGTATTGACAAAACAGTAGTGCACAATAGACATGAAGAGTGGATGATAAACAGATGGATGGATGAACAAACAAGTGAATTTTGATTAGTTATGAGTTATAATCCACTCTCGTGTGGTGCTTCTGTTCCAGAAGGACTCTATACAGCTATGAATCAGCCCAGAGATGTCTAAGCCTTTCATGGCTATTCTTAGTTTCATCTCCCAGTACTTTTCTCCACCATCTTCCTGGGTCATTAATACTTCTTATCATATAGAAATTATACTATTTCATATGTTTTATAAGTTTCAATTTCTACCATAATCAGGAGGTTCACTTTTCATTTGTTGTTTTCTGTAGTTCCAAGCCATATTGTTTTGGTTTGGTTTGTTGTTCAATTAGTGTGTGATGTAGAACTGTCATTTCACAGGAAATCTACCAACTTTCTTAAAAAACTGGAAGACAAAGGATGCACTTTCTCTGCACGATGTTCTGTGCAGGATAAGAGGCTTGGAGATGTTACGGACAGCTTTACTGGCATGAGGAGAAGCCAAGTGGAAAATCTCTATAGAAAAATACTGTCAAGTCTTCAAAACATGACAAAATTCTGAATAAAGCTGTTCCAAAGTCAATCTGATATCTCAACCTCTAAGTTGCGAAGTAAAACATAATTTGACTATCGATAATCTATAACCTAACAGAACTGGACAAGGGCAATCTATAACTTATATAAGAATGCTATTGGTTTCAATTCTCAGAAGCAGTACTACAAACATTTTATTCTGATGGTAGAATACCTCTTTTCATTATGGAAGTCATTAGTCCTTCTAACTAGTTTAGGATTTTTTTAAACTACTTCGTTCACAGCATGAGAAAATGAGAAAGCTTCTCACAGATTGACGTGAAAGGTGTCATGTTAGATTCAGCTAGCCAGAGGGACACTGGAAGCCAGAACCTTTCCCCAAGCTCCTCATTGGACCACTAGGAAAGAATTTGCATAGGAATTGGGTTTTCATCTTAAAACATCACTGAAAGTACAATAATTGTGCCTTGGTGAAATCATTTGAACACCTGAATCCAGCTACATCTGAAGGTGGAAGGAGCTCTTGCAATTCTAAGGTATGAGAACCAGAGCATGTAACAGAGCACTGAATTCTTTTCCTAGTTTCAGGATGGCTTGAATGGGGCTTCTTTCTTGTTTCGTGTTTTACTTGAGTCTTGTTTTGACTTTTGTTATGATACATTTATATATGTATATCAAGTACCTTTCTCAAATTCACTACCTTTCTTGAACTCTGTTTCTATCCACTGTTCCCTTTCTTTTTGTCAAATAGTTATTTCCCTTTGTATGTAACATAGTGATCTCCAGTTCCAGTAAATTTTCAGCAAGTAAGATATATCCATTCATATTTTTAATAAATTAACACATACAGGACTGAGTTTCATTCTTGTATTTTCAAACACTCTTTTGCTTCCCTCCTATTCCCTCTCTCTCTCTCTCTTTTACTCTCTCTCTCTCTCCAAATGAATAAAAAATTTACTTAAAAAACTTCTTCTACAGTATAAAACTTATACTTGATCAGGCATTGTTTCTACTACTACATTCCCTTGTCCAATGTCCTAAGATCCAAAGAGAGATGAAATAAGGAAGAATTTAACAATGTTTATGAGAAGAGATATAGATTTATTTTGTTTATTTTGTTTACCACCCAAAAAATGGGAGTAGATCATTAGCAAACACACAAGAGAGCCATGTATTGCAAATTCTCCCTCATAAGTGGTTCCTAACCATGTTAAACAGGAACATTAAGAAAATCTGTCAGTGAACAGAGAGACTATGAAAAGGAATGTAAAGAATTGGGGGGTATGGAAGGGTTGGGGGACTTTTACAATAAACTAAGCTAATAATGAATTTATACCATAAAAGCAAAGCTTTTATACAGTAAGCTCCTGAGGAAGCTGAGGACACCACCTGGTATGAGGGGCCATGAACAGAATGGGAGAAAACCTAAACTCAAGAATAATTGCTCATGTCTACATCTCCCTGTCCCAGTTATTGGTTCCTTCACACACTGGGATGTTGATTAAAGAGATCCATGAGGTCCCCAAAATGTGACAGACTTCTGTCAAAGCTCCAGGACTAAGGTAAGACACTATTGCTGAATAAATTAGAGTGTCATCAAACAACACCAAGAGATCCTTCTAGATCCAAAATGGTAACCAGCTCCCAGATGGTAGCATGTGTAGTACTTGAAGGTGTGGCATGAGCTGCTAGGGGAAATTGGTCAATGAAATTTGGAGAAAGAAGAGACCAGTGATATAAAATAGAGACAGTTGTCACAGGATGCTGAACACATGGCTATATGGAAGACCAGCAAGTCAAGAAGTGATCATCTGTTCAATAGTGGTGCTAAACTGAGGAGGGTAATCAATGGCTTACTAATTGGTTAAGAGAGCTGCTTACAGACAAGGAACCCTTAACTGGAACTGGGATCCATGGCAAAATCCTATGGGGACCAAGATCTCTGGCTCAAAGGGGAAATTCCCACTACCATAGAGCTACAGAGAGGCTACACCTATTAGGAGCTAGGGAAAAGAGCAATGTTGTCTCATTTAACCTATATTGATCTCACTCTCCCATGGAGATTCTGTTTGCATTTTTCAGAAGGTAGTAAGAGAGAGCCAGGGACAAGTCAATTTTACCAACAAGATATTGGATGATGGCTGACATCCTGGAAAGAGACAAACCACACCTAGCCTTCACACAGTATCCAAATGAAACCTATGAGAAAGTGATGAGACAAACAGGAGACCAATCACCACAGGAAGTCTGATAACCCATGAGAGGTAAATGGAGACAGACACAAAGGATACCCATCACAACCCAGGGCAAAGATCAGGGGATAATTACGATCTTAATAATAAAGCAGACTTGAAACTGACCTATTATTACTCAGGGAACTGAGCAGAAGAGGGGGCCGAAAGATTGTAAGAGCCATGGTGGGGGAGAATCTCCAGGGACATTGGCCCCCTCAGCAACTATACACAAAGGGGGAAGAAAAAAAAAGAAAGAAAGAAAAGCTGGCTACCTCTGGTGCAAGTTCATAACCTCCTAATCTATGGACAGACCGAGGAAGGACCCCAGTGTATAGGGGACAGAGAGGAGGGAAATGAGGACACATTCACAAGATTTGATCATACAATGTATATACTTATTCATAATAAAGATAAAAATAAATGGGTTTATAACCACAGTCATTGAATCAACACAGGATAGGCCATTGAGACAGGAACCAAGGATTTTCTACACAAGGACCTCTAAGCCCGCAACAATAAAGCAGCCTTATTACTCACCCACCACGACTCAGGGAACTAAGCGGAAGAGGGGGCGGAAAGATTGTGAGAGCCGTGGTGGGGGAGACTGACCGGAGGCATGACACCCATCAGTAACAACACACTTGGGCCAGGAAGACTGGGATGAGTACTAAGATATACAGGATCCCTT